>JZLH01S0292135.1:16620-30402 GCA_001188425.1 Eucidaris tribuloides
GGCTACTACCTCTAATACTACCACTACCACTACTACTACTACTACTGTTACTACTACTACTACTGCTACTACTACTACTACTACTACTGTTACTACTACTACTACTTCTTCTTCTACTGCTTCTACTACTACTACTACTGCTACTAATACTTATACTGTGACTACTGCTCCTGCACAACAACTAATACTACTACTACCACCACCACTGGTACTACTACTACTACTACTACTACTACTACTACTACTACTACTACTACTTCTACTACCACTACCGTACTACTACTACTATTACTACTACTAGAAGCACTACTTCTGCTACTGCTCCTGCGTTTGCATCTGCTGCTGCTGCTACTTCTACTACTTCTACTACTTCTATACTTCTTCTATCACTAATAATGTCACTTCTGCTGATAGCTCTCCTCCTCCTTCCACTACACAATGATAAGATATTTATTGTCCTACAAATCATATCATACTACTGGCGGTATCAATCATTAATCAAGCCAGCGAGTCAGTCATTGGCTAACTATTAATCAATTGTAATTTTCTAACTGATGTAAAACCTTTTAAATCCTATATTGGAGCTCTCTCCGCTCATGAAAATGACATTAATAATTTCGTTAATACGTTGTAAAAGAATGACGATAACTTTACCTATAGTGACTTCGAGGATTTTTTAAAGTGTGAAATATTGATTGTTTAATATACACACATATCCTTAATTTGCTGTGATAAGAGAATGATAGCAGTAATAATAACAATTTGATTTATATCGCGCTTTTCCCCCAACGGATGCACAGCGCGTAATATCGTCGCTTTGCTTAAAGTATCTTCCCAAATGTATGTCTATAGATTTAGGCGAAATTGGCGCTTGCCTCTCAATTAGCGAGACGTGAACGCCAAACTGAGGGAAAAAAAAACACCCTTGAAGCTGTGAATCGAAATATCAATTGAATACAAATCGCCTGTTTTGAGAACGGGCACTATAAATCATCGCTACCATTACACCGGTGACTGATAACGTATTGCCATATGACTGATGGATAAAAACCTGTCCTAATAAATTAGACGAATGCAATTTGAAACACTTCTTTCACACGTACAAAGAAAATGCGAGTTAACCCGGGAACTTGGGAAAGCTGTAAAAGACAAATTATAGGCTATAGTTTTGGTCGAAAAAAACCCCCAAGTTTCTCGCAAAGCATTTATTGTCACTCCAGAAATCAGAAAATAACATCAAACCTATATTGTTCATACAGTAGTTACAAATTGTGATTTTTAAATAATGTTATTGGATAGCAAGTAGCAGTATGTACATTTCCTGTATAGCAAAATGATTGGAGTGGTGTATTTTTCATCAGTTCCTCAAAAAAGTAAGAGTTTTATCAGAACGTGTGATTTTAAGGACATTATTAGATGATATCTATCTATCTAAAAGCATAATAACAAAGTAACAAAAAATTATAAAAACTATATATGCTGGAATCATATAACAATGATTAGAGACGTCAGGTGCGGTTCTACGGGGGGATTTTTAACCTCGGATTTGCAATGAAAATTTTTCGTCCCCCCCCCCCCGAGCGACTTTTCGTCGACTGAGCTGAAAATGTTGGACCTTGGATTTGGAATGACATTGTGTCCGTCAAACCCCCCCCCCCCCCCGTTCGAGCGACTTTTCGGCGGCTGGGATGACCGAGAGAAAGTTTTGGACCAAGGATTTGGCCGCGGATGAAGTCCCCAGTAGCCCCCCTAAAGTTTCCACTCTAGAACGTACATACTAGAACGTTCATAGAGACGTACATATGTATTGCCTTTTAATTTGTAAAACACATTTGCAATGTCTAGCTTGCATGCAATAATAAATGAAACATCTATTTGTTGGATGGTTCTTCGGTTTACAGGATGAAGCAAAGTATGTAAACTGTAATTCTATGTGAAAACATGCAGTATAACATAATTGTACAACAAAGTTTTAGTAAAACCAAATACACTTCTTTAAAGATACATTACGTGTGAAAAATATTACACCTAAATTACATGCATAGTACATGTCCTCAATACACAAACTACTATAAGTGTTTCAAGAATAATGTCAAGAGCATATTTCCAGTCTGAAGTCTTGAATCAAGACTTGTCTTTCATTACATGATCAAGTGTCGCTGGTATTTACAGTAATACATCAACCCTCCAATATGTGGAAAGCTATCCTAACACCAAGAAAATGAGCAACATGAGGCAGAGTGACAGCAGCACTCAGAAGGACCAGCTGAAAAAAAGCCCCCCCCCCAAAAAAAAAAAAAAATAAAAAAAAAACGGTGACAATCAAATGTGAACAAAGTCCAGGGAGCAGGAAATACCCTTAGCTGTAACTTTTTGTCAAAGTGAGAGAACATTTGTTTTCTGCGGTTGTTTAGGAGTAAAGTCACAAAATAATGACCGGGGGGGGGGCATATTACACCCCACCCCCTATGTCGGGTTAGGGTTAAGGCAGCATTTAAAATTTCAGGAGGAACTGTCGTCTTACTTATCTGAAACTTTTGTGTCCAACAGAATGTGAAGTACATGGCAATAAAGTACAGTATACTCATTGTCCTTGTCTAGCGTGCCTGAAAAATGTCTTAAGAAGGTCAAACATTTCAAAATTGCAGTTACTATTGAACATACTTGTACTACTATCACGTCTTTAATACATAATAAATTTTGAAATGTACAAGTCCATTGACTTTGACTTTTCAATTTCAAAAGCTGGCCCATTGAACATAAATCACAACAAAACATAAAATAATGGTTGTTATTCAGTGAACGAAACAACTTGACAGGTTACTTTAAAGGTATTGGCTAACATTTACCACAGTTAAAAAAACCTGAGCCACATGATTCCCCATGCTACCAGTCTCTTTGATGAGGTCTAAAAATGAAGCCCTGAAAAAATTGTATTTCAAAATGATTATTTAGTGCTTTAAAAAAGTGAAAATCGTAAGTTGACCAGATTTACTTGCCCATTTCCTCCCATAGATTTACTGTGTATACATCTAGGCTATTAAAACTCGCCCCGAGTTTTAATTGTGTATTCATGCATAACTTGCCATTGGCTGTGTAACTTTCCAAACTTCTGTATTCTAGGGTGTTTATTTGTCCATTTGAACACTACTATGTAGCTCAGATATCAAAGTTTGACAATTTTTTTAAATTGAAGGTCCACAATGTTAGCCTATCACTTTAAGAGGAGAGTATGCAAACACAACAAATAGGGCCGTTTGTCATTAATAAATGAAAGAAGAAACAGAAGTGAAAGTGAAAAGTAAACGTAATGAAGGAACTAACATTGATTTGAGAGGAAAACATAAATTTGATTTATAACCCCAACTGACAGTTACAAAGACTTCCTCTGCGTAATAAGCTAATTCCTATGTGATTCCCAACAAAGAAGACTTAGAATATCCTATGGTATTAATACATGACAATTTCCTGATAACCCAGTAGCTGCATTCCTCGTACACACACTTTGTACAATTCTGTGAATTGTTAAGAAGTCAAGAACTGTATAACCCTCTCGCATAATTCAAATTAAAAAACAATGAACAGCAGCACAGTAGCAGACTCCAATCGCAACGTGACAATGCCATTGATCGGTGTAACCAACTACTACGATCGGACAATACTGGCAACAATATATTGTCTGATGTCCTTTGTGGGGATTGTGGGCAATGTTTTCGTCATAGCAGCAGCGGTCCTGTCCCGAAAGCTTCAAACCACAGTCAACGTCTTTGTCGTCAATCTCAGTATAGCTGATCTCCTTGGATGTTTCTCGATGCTTGGACATGCTACAGCCCTGATAGGAGATGACTGGCCTCTCCCCAGTTGGATGTGTGTGGTTTCAGGAATCATTTACATCACATCAATCGGGTGCAGCTTATTAACTATACTGCTGATATCAGTTAACCGGTACATACTGATAACCAAATCTCAACTGACCTACCAAAACGTTTATACATCAATGAAAATAGCACTGATGATAATTACGACTTGGCTCTTCGTCACAGTGATTATCATTATCCCGCTACTATCATCAGGTAAGAGCACACTTGGATACGATAAGTACGCTCGAATCTGTGCCTGGGATTCCACAAGGTCAGACACCAGAAAATTCAGGTTACTGATCCCCGTTATTACCATCCTAGGTTTACTTGTGATTCTCTTTTGCTACATAAGCATCTTCCGACATATCAAGCTCCATGTCAGTCAGATTTCAACGGGACAGTTCAGGAGGCGGAGGCTGGATGTAGCCATCACCAAAAACCTCATGAGTGCCGTTTGTGCCTTCATCATCTGTGTTCTACCATACATGTCATTTCTATTCAGTTCGTGTTTCACGAAGTTTGAAACTCATCATCAAATTGCTGGACATCTTCTTGTTATTTTGAGTTTGAATTCTTGTATCAATCCCATCATCTATGCCATGAGGCATCCACATTTCAGACCTGTCTTCCATTGCATGATCAAGTGTCGCTGGTACTTAATACCTGAACCATCCAATGTGCTGAAAGCTCTCTTTAACACGACGAAATTGACCAATATCAGGCATACTGACTGTAGCAACACTCAGATGGACCAGCTAAAACAGCCCAGGAATATGTGACAGGGGCGTCGATCCATTTATCGGATTGGGGTGGCGAAAGTGAAAAAAAAATGTCAAAAATTGTCGGCGTGCTCCGGGCGCCAAATTGTAATATAGAATTTTGCGCGCAAAGCGTGCCGATAAATTTAAAATTTTAATTGTTGAATATTATTTTTGTACTAAGTTTAATGGCTTTGTGGTGCTTTCCAATGCTTTTTAAGCGTATCCTTGCTTTACTCTGAATGTTTCATGTTGTCAAAATTATTAGGGGGGTCAAATCGATATGTTTGCCCCCCATATTTTCACTGGGGTGGCGACTGCCCCCCTTGCCACCCCAGGATCGACGCCCCCGATATGTGACAATCGTAATTCAACAAAGTCCAGGCAGCCGTCACGATTCTCGCAGGAAATGTCATTCTGTGACTTTTTATTAAAGTGAGAAAATATTTTGTGTTCTGCGTTGGGTTGGTAGTCATAAACTTTCTATTTTCCTTCTTAAGACATTTTCACTTCTCCCAGTCATGTCAGTTCCCTTTAGGAGCAGAGTAATATGCAAACGTAAAAAATGAGATGTGTGTCATATATAAGTGATAGAAGAAATGAAAGTGAAAATGAAAATGTAATAGAAGTAATCTACATTTTATAAATGTAATTGACAGTAAAGATTTACCTTTATAACTGTAACTGACAAATACAATAATGCACTTCCTTTGTCTGATAAGCTCACTCTTAAATAAGATTCCCAAGAAAGGGGACACGTATGTCCTATGTGGCTCCGATATTTAAGGCGCCGTCACACTATGACGAATTGGCATTGCGTACCGCGAACGAATTGAAAAATTCCAAATACGCACAGCATTCCTAGCGAATTAATTCCGTGTGGGTGAATTCAACCGAATCGAACGTACTGACAGCAAATCAAAATGAATTAAAAACGTCACCATCACCATTTCATAACTTATCATTAACTTACATACAGCGATCTCTAATCGAACGACTAACGAGCTTTGCGTACGCTAAGCGTACAGTCTGCGAATTCAAATCGATCACATGGTGTCTGTGTGTACTGCATTTACAAACATATACCTTCTTGAACTCGACGTCATTTTGTCCCATCATTCATGATTGGGTATCTAATTTCCCCCAGTATGCCGAAATCCAAGAGGGCCAAGATTTGCATATATGTGTAGTATACAGTGTTAAGATAAATCATTAACAGAAAATGGGAGCACCAAAATTACTCATACGGTATAATTCCAGTGCAAATTGATATGAAAGGCAACCTTTACCCCAAATTTAATATTCAGCGTGAGAAAAATAGCAATAACCTGAAATCTGGCCAACGGTTAAGGTAATGATAGGCTCATATTTTTGCAAACGTGTTGTATGTTGGTGATTTTACTGTTCCAAAATAATGAACTTATTAAATTTCATGATAACTAAATAGGGATTTTTATTAGAAAGATCTTCTTTATGACCATTTATGAAAATCTGGAAATTGAGTAATGTAGAATTTTCACCTATATGTATTTTTAAATAGTATTGTAAAACTGTTATGAGGAATGGACAAAATACTTTGATCAGGGGCTGTTGCATGAAACTTTTTCCGTAGAATATAATCTGATAAAATCTGGTATTTTGAACAGAAGAGTTTTTTCCCTACGGTATGAATGAATATACCAAATTACGATAACAACAGTTTTCATTTATTACCAGAGACATATTCCTACTATAAACATTTTTAGCAACAAACCCCATGGGGTAAGGTGTGTATTTTTTTTGCGCAAACACAAACACACACACACACACACACACACACACACACACACACACACACACACACACACACACACACACACACACACACACACACACACACACACACACACACACACACACACACACACACACACACACACAATCACACACAAACACACCCAGATACATGAAGCACAATCTAGCATAAGCATGATAAGCCCACATGGATAGACATGAGAAGTACATTTATTTTTAATTCGCTACCAACACGCAAAACGTTCGCGGGAAAAGGGCCTCACTTATGGTCGATCAATGGAATTGTATTGGCGACTTACCACTTCCGTCCTGTTGACGAATAAAACGTTCGCATTGCAACTTCAGAGCGTACACGCTGCGAATGGCTTGTACGTTTGGCATACGTCGAAAAATTTTATGCATGCTTTAAATTTTTCAACGTACGCAACGAACAACAACGTACTATTGCGTATTAAAACGAATAACAACGACGTCAAAACGATTCCCAAACGAACTTATAGCGTATGCCGACGAATGTCGAAATGTTATATACGCAATGGATACGCAATGCAAATTCGTCATAGTGTGACGGCGCCTTTAGAGATGTACAATATTATTATATTCATCTACTGCGCGTCTCAAAAAATTGTGCAAGTGAAAAACGCCCTCTTTAGAACTTAGAAAATACTCGGTGTAAAATGATGCTTACTAAAGTCAAGAGCATAGTCTTAGCTTTCAAATACGGTTAGTTCTGTTCAATTTGCTTGTTTTAATCTCGAGATTATGTATATTTAAAAATAAAAGGGTAAAATCACAATTGTGCCAGTTTTACTACAGTCCATATAAAAAACTGGAAACACTGTTAAACGATGCCTGCCTCTTAATTTTCCCTGCATATCAATCTGTGAGATTTAATGTTACAATTCCACCCATGAAATTGGTATTTAAACCGCGCTTCGACAAATAGGTATACTAGCGTGGAAACAAAAAAAATGGTCCCACGACCTCATAAAAACAAGGAACGTTTGCACGCCAAGGGAATTTTAACCGGGCAATCGCGTGTCAACCCCGGGGAAGTGTCGGCTGAAACAACACGCACCAATCGAAATCGGACACGGCACAAAGGCTATTTATGTGTCGAACTTGGCTTCTAATTTGTTTATGATGATTATATTGCCGTCGAATTACGGCCAATTTTGTGAATTTGCGGTTAACGAACTACACGAAGCAGGGTTATTATTAGGCTACACGAACACTAACATAGCGTAAGGCATTGCTCAATTTTGATGTGCATGCTTCTCCTCTTGCGCCGTCGTTCTTGTGGTCGTGACATGATTTTTTTTTAAGTTATCGCCGAAATAAACTTAATGCATGCATATCCAACAGAAAACAAACTGAAAGCGATAAAGTTTCCATTTTTCCACATTTTGGTGCAGATCAATCATAATCCACCTACTATAAGGCTACAATAAGTATACAGACCCTGCCAGTAAAATGTGGAGAACGAAAATAATGATAATGATAACAACTCCTGTTGTAATTCCAGACAAACTAATGCATACTTTAATAAGAATAAAGTATACCCTAATGATGTAAAGATCTGAATACCTGTTTACTGCATGATATTGGAGAAAAACAGCATGATAGTACTTGTTGTATCCTATGGTCAGATGGTCTGCACAGTACTGGGGCACAGTACCATTATGTACATGATGGAATGCGGTCCATGTAGTGACATGACATTTCCCCTTTCCTATTGGACAATGTGAGTAAGCGTCACATGGGCGTTCACCTAGGTGGAGCAATGGTATCGACTATACTCCCCCCCCCCCATGACAAAAGGGCATAACTGACATTTTCGTGTTTTGGAGATATTGAGCAAAATGTATTTTGTTCAACACGTAAAGCCCTATTCAGTGTCCTTTTAACAAGCGGATTATGAGACATGCATTCCATCCATGTAATTATCAATCAAGCTGAAAATACTTAAAAGATGAGGTAATTCGAATAAGATAAAACTACACAGAAAAACAAGGAAATCTTTCATCATACAACTGGATAATAAAACTGATTTTATCAGACTAAATTAGTTTCGGATGTAATTCTAGCAAAACTAGGCTATCATCGGTACGGTCCACAACTGTATCAAAAGAATATTGAACCACCAGGCAACCCATCCCTTTAATAATGCAATATTTTTGCGTCGTTCGGTATTCGCTCCACATGGCCGCTCGCACGTGTAATATGAAAAAGTGTGACAAGACATTAAGTGCGCACAAAGATGGATAGATGCATTTCATATGAAAGCAAATCATTTATCATGGTCGTGCGTGAGCTGGCATGTATCTCGGCCGAGGTTCCGCCGCCATCAGATACTGAGCGATAAAGAATACTGCCAAACGCTTCTTAGCTTGACACTCGATCGTCTGCCGAGTTACATCATCAAAACTTTACCGCGCTTTTTTCCCTTAAAGGTGCAGTAGCTCGTGTTTCTTGTAAAGGTCATACAAGAAACTGGATAGGTTGCTAGTACTTGCCAGTTGATATCAATATGGTCAATTACAGCGTGATGATTGGGTTTGATTGCATGCAAATCCAAACAGTCGTTTGTGAGATATATTTGTCTACATTTTCATATACAAATAACATATCTTCCTAAGCTGCAATTTGTTAGATTTTACTGTTATTTTTATGGATGCTACTTTAAGTTACAGGACATGTACATGTACCAGTTCAGGACTATTCCAGAGTCGGACTGCAGGGTCTATGAGAAATAGTACAGTATCGAAAAGTCAAATCCTCGAACAGCGGGTTATTGTTGATTTCTTTGGCAACTGAATTAGATTAAAAGACCATGTTTATCAGGTGGGTCAAAATATCGTCAATCAATCCGAACAAACTATGTGCCACCATCACTGTACAGACGTGGACCTACCACAGTAACAGAGTAAGGCCACTCCACTTCATGCAAATACGGTATTTATTTACTACTTCCCTAATAATATGTTGCTAATATAGCCCTATTCGCACTTGGCAGATGTCTCAAATGACCTAAGCTTTAAAGAGTGGATATCTCTTACAGCGATTCATCTGAGAACAACCATTCTTAAAGTGATGGCCTGCATTAATGTGCATCTCATGCATGCATGATTCATAAAAAAAAAATCCTTACATTGAGCTGTCCAGTGTTTCTAATGTCTCTTGCACAAGTTTCGTCCAAAATGACCTTTTATTCTGCACATGCGCAGATTGTAACTACGAATAGGTTTATTCAGGTTGCACAATGGGAAAAACTTCTTCGTGAAAATTTGTTTTATTGTATCCAAGAACCCCCCCCCCCCCCATCATTCAAATCTATGCATTAGAAGGCTCTGGCGCCATCTGTTGATAACTGTGGTACAGTCGTCAATGATAATACACGATCATTGTGCACCAACGAAGTCCACACAAATATAAATAAAATCCTTGTAATGACAAGAACAGAGCTGGTTGAAATTGTACGGAATGTTTTTGGAGTCTGTTTATTTATGACTGTAACTGACAAATGTCAGGAGAGAAACCGGGCATCACATCATGGTATTTATGGACATGATACACGATACTGATTTGTCGACATCTAACGTAGATCTATGGAATATGTGACAGTAAGTTCCTATATTTGGAAAAGGGTAAAGACTATTCAATATAAAACCGATTATTACGAATTTCAGTTTGCAATAGGTTTTGAATTTGGAATATCTTCATTAACCAATTCCATCTTTGTAATACGACGTAGCCACCACCACAATCACCATCACCACCACTATCACCACCATCACCACCACCGCCATCACCACCACCACCATCATCACCACCACCACCATCACAACCACCACCACCACCACCACCACCACCATTATCCTCATGAAAATTATCTTTATCTGGGGTATTATCTAATTTCATGATTATCATCAGGGTCAGTATTCATCATCGTTGTTGTCATCCTCATCATAATCATCACCATCACAATTACCGTCATCATCATCATCATCATCATCATCATCACCATCATCATCATCATCATCATCACCATCATCATCATCATCATCATCATCATCATCATCATCCTCGTCACCACCGCCACCACCACCACCACAATCATTATTATTTCTCTCTCCTAGCTCCGAAATCCTGCAGAATGATCTTTCTGCTCTAATACGACCTCAACCCCATATTATGGCAAAATTCTTATTTCTTTGTTGTTGTTGTTGTTGTTGTTGTTATTGCTGTTTATATTTGGGTTCTTCTCACAGTGCTTTCCTCCCACTTTTACAATAAATTTTCTACATTTTCGACCAGCTTTCACCTCATCCACTCAATCACACGTTTTACATCACGTCAATTTCGACTCGTCTAGCTTTGCAGAGATTCATCATTTTTCGTTCGCTGCTGAAAATCTATATTCTGTCTCCGAGTCCGCGTTGTAACTCATACCGTCCAAAAATCACTTTAAGTATTGCTCGCGCTCGTCGCCACATGCACTATAGATCTGGCGATAACATAAACAAACGCGGACTTATTCCATTTGTGTACACATAATGTACTGTGTCGTCGTTTAATTAATCTGCTTTTTCTCCTAAACTGTGGTAACCACAAAATATGCGTCGCCTATCTGTCGCGTAAATCATCCGGCGGGTTTGACGTTGGCAGCACGGATGCAATCAGTTGATCAACGAGACGACTTTATCTGCAGTGAACACGACTAGGACTTGTGCTTGACATCATGTGGTGTCATATTATTATTTTTGAGGAAGGGGAGCTTGAAAGGTAGAGTGGCGTCATGGCGCATGAATTTTTTGTTCTTAAAGCGACACAATCATGAACGAAAATCTTCCCTTTAAATTTGGGAGCAACACACACACACACACATGCACATACATACATACATACATACATACAGGCAGACACACATACACACACACACGTACACACACGCGCGCGCGCACACACACACACACACACACACACACACATACACACACACACACACACACACACACACACACACACACACACACACACACACACACACACACACACACACACACACACACACACACACACACACACACACACACACACACACACACACACACACACACACACACACACACACACACACATTCACAAAATTATGTACACGTTGTAAAGTGAATTATTAAACAACTTATAATCTATTTCCTTTAATATCGTACCCACTCTGCCCCAACCCAAACTCAATCAACGAGTAATTCTTGTTTCATGACTACAACGGCCATTGTTCAGCCCTAGGTGATGAAGGAAACATATTCCAACCCCGTCGCATTGTCAGATTTGCCAATTGGAAACACATTTTAGTGTGATACCTGTATTCATGGGGATGGACCAAGTATTGTATAACATCACTGATTGACTATTATATTATGGAAATTCTTAGAGTTTTTATGAGTGTGAGGTTGAGAAAAAGAAACGAGACGTGACAACCGGACGCTCGCCATGAACGCAATGGCAATCGACCCACAGCCCATGTCACTGTGTTCCCTACATCTCATCAACATTGAGCTATAATATTATTTCACCTATCTCACTCCGTGCCTCTTCCTCGAGCTGTTAATGTGCACGCCCAATTATACGTCCGTCACGATGATACTAAGAGCTGCATAAACATGGAGCGGGGAATCAATCTGAAGTTTCTGGCTCAGTTGGGTGGGGCCTAACCGAAAAGGCAATGTCCGCGGGCGGGATTTCACGATAAAACTCCTGAGAAGCTCGAGCAAGCACTTGCCCAACTGACCCCGGAACTTCAGATTTATTCCCTGCTCCATGTTTGTACCTCTTCTCGTATCGTGACGGGGCGAATCAGGGTCGTGCCACTCAACAGCTCGGGGAAGGGGAACAGAGTAAGATACATAAATAATGTCACAGCAGACTGACAGTCTGAGACTGTTGATGAGATGTTGGGCAACGTAGTGACATGGGCGGTGGGTCAATTGATATTACGTCATGGGCGTGGCTATTGCAGTCTCGTTTCTTTTTGTCACACCACGTATATTCCAGTTAAACTTTTTCGTTCTCTCATATCATTTTTGAATTGCATCACGTTAAAAAAAATAAGCATGAAACCAGGGGCGTCGATCCTGGGGTGGCAAGAGGGGCAGTCGCCATCCAATGAAAATATTGGGGGTGGGGGAAACATATCGATTTGTCCCCCAATAATTTTGACAACTTGAAAATTTCATAATATGCAATGCAAGGATATGTTTAAAAACAATAAAGTTAGCATAAAAATACCATTAAACATACACAATTATCAATTTTTTCGGCACGCTTCGCGCGCAAAATTATGTTTCGTATTATGGCGAGCGGAGAGCGCCGAAAGTTTTTGACATTTTGTCGCGTTCGCCCCCACCCCTCCACCCCCATCCATCCGAAACGTGGATCGACGCCCCTGGCATGAAATAGTACCCCAATGTAACATCAAATGTATATATGTAAATGAAATTAAGGTGAGCAACCACAGCAAGTATAGAAAAGAAATTTGAACAATAAAAACATGTATTACGAGGCAGTTGGTTTAATCGGCATCCATTATAATGCATCGCTGTCTGCGTCATGCCCAGGCCGATGGGGGAAAAGTATTCCGAACATGTAAAATCGTTACCGTGCGGCCATGAATCACATCAAAAGTTGTTTGTTATCGTATAAAGTCTGATTGATGGAAACTGACAAACCTTTATTTCGGCTGACAAGTACCGTGTGAGTTGCTCATGTACAAACATCGATAATGCGCATCAGATTGTTTGGTAAATCAATCGTCGTTTTTTTTAATTTTCAACAGAATTTTAGGGTACTTTCCAGACTCCCTATTTTTCTCCGAGTATAATGTCAGCAGAATATGGAATATGTAATTCCACCAGAAAGTACTGACGCTTACAAAAATCTGCGTCAATATTTAAGTATCGTTAGAATTTGTAATCATCTACCAGGACCAGTAGTTAAAACAAAGAACAAATCAATCAATCAATCAATCAATCAATCAATCAATCAATCAATCAATCAATCAATCAATCAATCAATCAATCAATCAATCAATCAATCAATCAATCAATCAGCCATTCACTCACTCACTCACTCAATCAATCAATCATCCAATCAATCAATCAATCAAACAAACATCCATCCAATCACTGACTCACTGACGACTCACTAGACTGACTGACTGACTGACTGACTCAATCATCCAATCACTCACTCACTAACTCAGTGACTGACTCTCTCACTCACTCACTAAATCAATCAATCAATCAATCAATCAATCAATCAATCAATCAATCAATCAATCAATCAATCAATCAATCAATCAATCGATGATT
>JZLH01S0292135.1:30427-47425 GCA_001188425.1 Eucidaris tribuloides
ATTTCATATATCGATCACATGGTGTCTGTGTGTACTGCATTTAACAAACAATCACCTTCTGACTCGACGTCATTTTGTCGGCGCATCATTCATCGATTGGCGTACTAATTTTCCCCAGTATGCCGAAATCCAATGAGGGCCAGAGATTTGCATATATGTGTAGTATGTACAGTGTAATGATAAATCATTAACAGAAAATGGGGCACCAAAAATTACTCATACGGTATAATTACCAGTGAATTGATATGAAAGGCAACCTTTCCCCAAATTAATATTCAGCTGATCGCTCCCCAACACCCCCCCCCCCCCTCATCCCGAAAAATAGCAATAACTGAGATCTGGCCAACCGGGTTTAGAGGTAATGTATAGGCATATTTTGCAAACCTGTTGTATGTGTGTGATTTTACTGTTTACAAAATAATGAACTTATTAAATTCATGATAACTAAATAGGGATACTTCAAACTTTTATTAGATAAGAATCTTCTTTATGACCATTTATGAAAATTCTGGAAATTGAGTAATGTAGAATTTTTACCTATATGTATTTTTAAATAGTATTGTAGAAACTGTTATGAGAATGGAGGCAAAATACTTTGATCAGGGCTGTTGCATGAACTTTTTCCGTAGAATATAATCTTGATAAAAATCCTGGTATTTGAAGCAGAAGAAGTTTTTTCC
Source organism: Eucidaris tribuloides (assembly GCA_001188425.1). Lineage (NCBI taxonomy): Eukaryota > Metazoa > Echinodermata > Echinoidea > Cidaroida > Cidaridae > Eucidaris > Eucidaris tribuloides. The sequence continues at coordinate 31,108 of JZLH01S0292135.1, forward strand.
CTGACGGTATGAATGAAATACCAAATTACGATAACAACTAGTTTCATTTATTCCGAGACCATATTCCTACTATAAACATTTTTAGCAACAACCCCATGGGGTAAGGTGTGTATTTTTTTTGCGGCAAACACCAAACACACACACACACACACACACACACACACACACACACACACACCACACAACAACACACACACACACACACACACACACACACACATCACACACACACACACACACACACACCAATCACACACAACACACCCACGGATACATGAAACACAATCTAGCATAAAGCGATGATAAGCCCACATGGATAGAATGAGAATGTACATTTATTTTTAATCGCTACCACACACGCAGCATAAGCCAAACGTTCGCGGCGAAAGGGCCTCACTTATGGTCGATCAATTGGAAAATGTATTGGCGACTTACACTTCGCCTGTTGACGAATAAAACGTTCGCATTGCAACTCAGAGCGTAACACGCTGCCGAATGGCTTGTACTGTTTGGCATACGTCGAAAAATTTTATAGCATGCTGTTAAATTTTCAACGTACCGCAACGAACAAACAACGTACTATGTGCGTATTTAAAACGATAACAATCGACGTTCACAAAACGATTCCCAAACGAACTTATAGCGTATCCGACGAATGTCGAAATGTTATATACGGCATGGATACGCTAATGCAAATTCGTCATAGTGTGACGGCGCCTTTAGAGATGTTACATATATTATTTATATTCATTACTGCGCGTCTCAAAATTGTGCGCAGTGAAAGACGCCCTCTTTAGACTTAGAAAATATCTCGTGTAAAATGATGCTTACTAAAGTCAAGAGCATAGTCTTAGCTTTCAAATACGGTTAGTCTGTTCAATTTCTTGTTTTTAATTGCTCGGAGATTATGTATATTTAAAAAATAACAAGGGTAATAATCACAATGTGCCAGTTTTACTACAGTCCATATAAAAAACTGGAAACACTGGTTAAACGATGCCTGCCTCTTAATTTTCCCTGCATATCAACCGTGAGATTTAATGTTAAGATTCCACCATGAAATTGGTATTTAAACCGCGCTTCGACAAATAGGTATATCTAGCGTGGAAACAAAAAAAAATGGTCCCACGACCTCATAAAAACAAGGAACGTTGCACGCCAAGTGGAATTTTAACCGGCAATCGCGTGTCAACGCCCGGGGAAGTGTCGGCTGAAACAACACGCACAATCGAATCGGACAGGCACAAGCTATTATGTGTCGAACTTGGCTTAAATTAGTTTATTAGATGATTATATTTGCCGTCGAATTACGGCAATTTGTGAATTTGCGGTTAACGAACTACACGAAGCAGGGTTATTATTAGGCTACACGAACATAACTAAGCGTAATGCATTGCTCAATTTGATGTGCATGCTTCTCCTCTTGCGCGTCGTTCTATGTGGTCGTTGACAATGATTTTTTTTTAAGTTATCGGCCGAAATAAACTTATGGCCATGCATATCCAACAGAAAACTAAACTGAAAGCGATAAAGTTTCCATTTTGGTCCACATTTTGGTGGCAGATCAATCATAATCCACCTACTATATAGCTAGCAATAAGTATACAGACCCTGCCATGTAAATTGTGTCGAGGAACGAAAATAATGATAATGATAACAACTCCTCGTTGTAATGTCCAGACAAACTAATGCATACCTTTAATAAGAATAAATGTATACCCTAAATGATGTTAAAAATCTGAATACCTGTTTACTGCATGATATTGGAGAAAAACAGCATGATAGTACTGTTGTATCCTATGGTCTAGATCGTCTGCCACAGATAGCTGGGGCACGTACATATGTTACATGATGGAAATGCGTCCCATGTAGTGACATGACATTTGCCCTTCCTATTGCGACAATGTGATGTAACGTCACATGGGCGTTCACACTAGGTGGGAGCAATGTATTCGACATCTATCCCCCCCCATGACATAAAGGGCATAACTTACATTTCGTGTTCGGAGATATTGACAAAAATGTATTTGTTCAACTACGTAAAGCCCTATTCAGTGTCCTTTTAAACAAAGCAGGATTATGAGACATGCATTCCATCCATGTAATATTATCAATTTTTTCCCCCCCCCCCCCCCCCCCCCCCCCCCCCCCCCCCCCCCCCCCCCCCCCCCCCCCCCCCCCCCCCCCCCCCCCCCCCCCGCCCCCCCCCCCCCCCCCCCCCCCCCCCCCCCCCCCCCCCCCCCCCCCCCTAAGCTGAAAATACTGTAAAAGATAGGTAATTCGAATAAGATAAAATTCACACAGAAAAACAAGGAATCTTTCATCATACAAACTGGATAATAAAAACTGATTTTATCAGACTAAATTAGTTTCGGATGTAATTCTAGCAAAACTAGGCTATCATCGGTACGCGTCCACAACTGTATCAAAAGAATATTGAACGCACCAGGCAAACCCATCCTTTAATAATGCCAATATTTTTCGCGTCGTTCGGTATTTCGCTCCACATGGCGCGCTCGCACGTGTATATGAAAAAGTGTGACAAGACATTAAGTTGCGCACAAGATGGATAGATGCATTTCATATGAAAGCAAATCATTTATTCATGGTCGTGCGTGAGCTGGCATGTATCTCGGCCGAGGTTCCGCCGCCATCAGATACTCGGCGATAAAGAATACTGCCAAACGCTTCTTAGCTTTGACACTCGATCGTCTGCCGACTTACATCATCAAAACTTTACGCGCTTTTTTCCCTTAAAGGTGGCAGTAGCTCGGTGTTATCTTGTAAAGGTCATACAAGAAACTGGATAGGTTGCTTAGTACTTGCCAGTTGATATCAATTATGCGTCAATTACAGCGTGATGATTGGGTTTGATTGGCATGCAAATCCAAACAGTCGTTTGTGAGATATATTTGTCTACATTTTCATATACAAATATCATATCTTCCTAGCGCAATTTGTTAGATTTTACTGTTATTTTTATGGATGCTACTTTAAGTTACAGGACAATGTACAGTACCAGTCAGGGACTATTCCAGAGTCCGACTGCAGGGTCTATTGAGAAATAGTATCAGTATCGAAAAGTCAAATCCTCGAAGAGCGGTTATTATTTGATTTCTTTGGCAACTGAATTAATTAAAAGACGCATGTTTATCAGGTGGGTCAAAATATCGTCAATCAACTCGAACAAACTATGTGCCACCATCACTGTACAGACGTGGACTACCACAGTAACAGGTGAGTCTAAGGCCACTCCACTTCATGCAAATACGGTATTATTTACTACTTCCCTAATAATATGTTTGCTAATATAGCCCTATTCGCACTTGGCAGATGTCTTCAAATACTAAGCTTTAAAGAGTGGATATCTCGTTACAGCGCATTCATCTGAGAACAACCATTCTTAAAGTGATGGCCTCATTTATGTGCATCTCATGCATGCATGTTTCATAAAAAATAAATCCTTACATTGAGCTGTCCAGTGTTTCTAATGTCTCTTGCACAAGTTTCGCTCCAAAATGACCTTTTATTCTGCACATGCGCAGATTGTAACTACGAATAGGTTTATTCAGGTTGCACAACTGGAAAACTTCTTCGTGAAAATTTGTTTATTGTATCCAGAACCCCCCCCCCCCCATCATTCAAATCTATGCATTAGAAGGCTCTGGCGGCCATCTGTTGATAACTGTGGTACAGTCGTCAATGATAATACACGATCATTGTGCACCAACGAAGTCCACACAAATATAAATAAAATCCTTGTAATGACAAGAACAGAGCTGGTTGAAATTGTACGGAATGTTTTTGGAGTCTGTTTATTTATGACTGTAACTGACAAATGTCAGGAGAGAAACCGGGCATCACATCATGGTATTTATGGACATGATACACGATACTGATTTGTCGACAATCTAACCGTAGATCTATGGAATATGTGTCAGTAAGTTCCTATATTTGAAAAGGTAAAGACTATTCAATATAAAACGATTATTACGAATTTCAGTTGCAATAGGTTTTTGAATTTGGAATATCTCATTAACCAATTCCATCTTGTAATACGACGTAGCCACCGACCACAATCACCATCACACCACTATCACCACCATCACCACCACCGCCATCACCACCACCACCATCATCACCCACCACCACCATCACAACCACCACCACCACACCACCACACCATTATCCTCATGAAAATTATCTTTATCTGGGGTATTATCTAATTTCATGATTATCATCAGGGTCAGTAATTCATCATATCGTTGTTGTCATCCTCATCATAATCATCACCATCACAATTACGCGTCATCATCATCATCATCATCATCATCATCCACCTATCATCTCATCATCATCATCACCATCATCATCATCATCATCATCATCATCATCATCATCCTCGTCACCACGCCACCACCACCACCACAATCATTATTATTTCTCTCTCCTAGCTCCGAAATCCTGCCAGAATGATCTTCTGCTCTAATACGACCTCAACCCATATTATGGCAATTCTTATTTCTTTGTTGTTTGTTGTTGTTTGTTTGTTGTTATTGCTGTTTATATATTTGGGTTCTCTCACAGTGCTTTCCCTCCCACTTTTACAATAAATTTTCTACATTTTCGACACAGCTTTCACCTCATCCACTCAATCACACGTTTTACATCACGTCAATTCGACTCGTCTACTTTTGCAGAGATTCATCATTTTTCGTTCGCATGCCTGAAAATCTATATTCTGTCTCCGAGTCCGCGTTGTAACTCATACCGTCCAAAAATCACTTAATGTATTGCTCGCGCCTCGTCGCCACATGCACTATAGATCTGGCGATAACATAAACAAACGCGGACTTATTCCATTTGTGTACACATAATGTTAACTGTGTCGTCGTTTAATTAATCTGCTTTTTCTCCTAAACTGTGCTAACCACAAAATATCGTCGCCCTATCTGTCGCGTAAATCATCGGCGGTTTGACGTTTGGCAGCACGGATGCAATCAGTTGATCAACGAGACGACTTTATCTGCAGAATGAACACGACTAAGACTTGTGCTTGACATCATGTGGTGTCATATTATATTTTTGAGGAAGGGGAGCTTGAAAGGTAGAGTGGCGTCATGGCGCATGAATTTTTTGTTCTTAAAGCGACACAATCATGAACGAAAATCTTCCCTTTAAATTTGGAGCCAACACACACACACACACATGCACTACATACATACATACATACATACAGGCAGACACACATACACACACACCAGTACACACACGCGGCGCGCGCACACACACACTCAAACAAAACACACACATACACACACACACACACACACACAACACACACACACCACACACACATTCACAAAATTATGTACACGTTGTAAAGTGAATTATTAAACAACTTATAATTTATTTCCTTTAATATCGTACCCCCTGCCCAACCCAAACTCAATCAACGAGTAAATTCTTGTTTCATGACTACAACGTCCATTGTTCAGCGCCTGTGATGAAGGAAACATATTCCAACCCCGTCGCATTGTCAGATTTGCCAATTGGAAACACATTTTAGTGTGATACCCTGTATTCATGGGGATGGACCAAGTATTGTATAACATCACTGATTGACTTATTATATTATGGAAATTCTTGGAGTTTTTATGAGTGTGAGGTGTGAGAAAAAGAAACGAGACCGTGACAAGCCTCGCCCCATGAACGCAATGGCAATCGACCCACAGCCCATGTCACTGTGTGCCCTACATCTCATCAACATTGAGCTATAATATTATTTCACTATCTCACTCCGTGCCTCTTCCTCGAGCTGTTAAGTGGCACGCCCAATTATACGTCCGTCACGGATACTAGAGGCTGCATAAACATGGAGCGGGGAATCAATCTGAAGTTTCTGGCTCAGTTGGTGGGGCCTACCGAAAAGGCAATGTCGCGGGCGGGATTTCACGATAAAACTCCTGAGAAGCTCGAGCAAGCACTTGCCCAACTGACCCCGGAACTTCAGATTTATTCCTGCCCTCCATGTTTGTACCTCTTCTCGTATCGTGACGGGGCGAATCAGGGTCGTGCCACTCAACAGCTGGGGAAGGGAACAGAGTAAGATACATAAATAATGTCACAGCAGACTGACAGTCTGAGACTGTGATGAGATGTTGGGCAACGTAGTGACATGGGCGGTGGTCAATTGATATTACGTCATGGCGTGGCTATTGCAGTCTCGTTCTTTTTGTCACACCACGTATATTCCAGTTAAACTTTTCGTTCTCTCATATCATTTTGAATTGCATCACGCGTTAAAAAAAATAAGCATGAAACCAGGGGCGTCGATCCTGGTGGCAAGAGGGCAGTCGCCATCCAATGAAAATATTGGGGGTGGGGGAAACATATCGATTTGTCCCCCCAATAATTTTGACAACATTGAAAATTTCATAATATGCAATGCAAGGATATGTTTAAAAACAATAAAGTTAGCATAAAAATACCATTAAACATACACAATTATCAATTTTTTTTCGGCACGCTTCGCGCGCAAAATTATGTTTCGTATTATGGCGAGCGGAGAGCGCCGAAAGTTTTTTGACATTTTGTTCGCGTTCGCCCCACCCCTCCACCCCATCCATCCGAAACGTGGATCGACGCCCCTGGCATGAAATAGTACCCCAATGTAACATCAAATGTATATATGTAAAATGAAATTAGGTGAGCAACCACAGCAAGTATAGAAAAGAAATTTGAACAATAAAAACATGTATTACGAGGCAGTTGGTTTAAATCGGCATCCATTATAATGCATCGCTGTCTGCGTCCATGCCAGCCGATGGGGAAAAGTATTCCGCAACATGTAAAATCGTTACCGTGCGGCCATGAATCACATCAAAAGTTGTTTGTTATCGTATAAAGTCTGATTGATGGAACTGACAACCTTTATTTCGGCTTGACAAGTACCGTGTGAGTTGCTCATGTACAAACATCGATAATGCGCCATCAGATTTGTTTGGTAAATCAATCGTCGTTTTTTTTTAATTTTCAACAGAATTTTAGGGTACTTTCCAGACTCCCTATTTTTTTGCCGAGATAATGTCAGCAGAATAACGAATATGTAATTCCCAGAAAACTACTGACGCTTACAAAAATCTGCGTCAATATTTAAGTATCGTTAGAATTTGTAATCATCTAACCAGGACCAGTAGTTAAAAACAAAGAACAAATCAATCAATCAATCAATCCAATCAATCATCAATCAATCAATCAATCAATCAATCAATCAATCAATCAATTTCAATCAATCAATCAATCATGATCAATCAATTCAGCCATTCACTCACTCACTTGCACTCAATCAATCGCAATCATCCAATCAATCAATCAATCAAACAAACATCCAATACCAATCACTGACTCACTGACTCACTGACTCACTGAACTGACTGACTGACTGCACTGACTCAATCATCCAATCACTCACTCACTAACTCAGTGACTGACTCTCTCACTTCACTCACTGAAATCAATCAATCAATCAATCAATCATCAATCAATCAATCAATCAATCAATCAATCAATCAATCAATCAATCAATCGATGATTCAATCAATCAATCAATCAATCAATCAATCAATCAATCAATCTGATCAATTGTACATATCCCCAGATAATCTTATAGTAATGTGCCAAGCCTTACCAACCACAGGATATAATGGTATCTAAAATCGTACATATCAATATCTAAAAAAAATGTTTATCCATCAATGATAGTGACAGTAAACGTGAGCTAAACGCAAAACGAAACTCGCGAAGAAAGTAAAATGGAAAGATGTCGAGAAATGACTTAAAACCATTCTTGGGCCAAGGATGACTGATTACTGTCCTAGCTTGATGACAATGTCATGTGTCTGTCAGAGGGCAGGTGGAAAGTGGGTCAACCCAGAATGGTTCATATAATAATGATAGCAACAAATAGATAGCAGTGTTATTTTAATCGAGTACTTTTTCGAGTACTGCCGAGTACTTTGACTCCGAATACCAAGAGAGGTCGAGTACTTCGATGCTCAAGTACAATACTTGGATGTCGAGTTCCGAGTTTAGTAATTTGAGTACAATAACTATAGTTCGAACATGAACGCTTGGATGTGATTGGTTAAAAAATATCAGACAAAGCTGTGGGATACATTGACTGATGATTGCAAAAACAATAAGATTAATTATTAAACTAATAAATGACTTATTACAATAATCTTCACATTAGGAAACCTTCACCTTAGAGAACCTAATGCGCGGCTCTATAGGCCCTAAATGTCGTCTCACCTCAACAGAAAGTAACAACGCGTCACGAAAACAGTTAATGAAATTCATATGAAACAGCTGTTAAAACGAAAGGAGCCAAAACACAATTGATGAATCAGTTTGTTTAAAAATTAAATACTGCTGAAATACAATACTCAGGAAATCAATTACAATGTTAAAAAGTCGAAGCACTTTTAGACGGATAGTACAGAATTTATATATGAAAACACACACACACACACACACAGACAGACACAGACACACACACGCATACACACATAATGTATAGGCCTATATATGTTAGATACAAACATGTGTATACATGTATGTAATGCAATATGCAACATACATGGCGTATATACGTGCATGTGAGTGTGTGCACGAAAATGCTGATTGATTTCATGTGTTATAGGCAAAGGTTGTGTTTGTTTTCTTATGCTTTATTTCAAACAAATCTCCACTGATTTAGAGTAGATCTGAAATCATATGAATACATGTACAAGGCTTTTCGATAATTGTACATTCGGGATATAAATTTGAGTAAAAGAGAAACTTCAAAGAAAAAGAGACTTAGTAAACAATAACAAGAATATGGATTGAAACGGTGAACACATGATGCCATTAATACCCGCTTGACCTGCTTAGCAAGCCACACATTCGAGTTTAAGTGTACACGCCTTGATAAAAAGCTACTCGTGATCGATATAAGAATGTCAAGAGTGTATTCAACGTAATCTCGGGTAACCGATTTCCGCATTCCGTCAATACTCATAACATATAATGGGAGCTATTCACATTGCAGCGTATGCTGCGGATATCAACCATGTTCACGCATGCATGCATTCCACGTATTTTTATTGGGACACGAATTTTGTGCTGGACCATGATGGAAACAAATTGAATTCGTGTTTCAGACTAATTCCCCCCGAGTAAATTTGCGAACAAACAAACAAAAAAGCTTAAAGAAAGAGGAGGAGTTCACTTTGTAATATATGAAAAGGGTGAATACAATCTGTGAAAAAAAGAAAGATTCAATATTTAAGGATTACATCATAAAGGATTTTGAGGCTCCATACATGCAGCTACAAAAGCCGCCCTCGGGAAAACTATTCCCGAAAAAACGGTTCCCGAGAGCAAAATTGGACGCCAAAACGCCATAAGGTATCTGATTAAAACCGTTCTACAATGCGATTAGTAATTCTATTTTATCATTGTAGAATATATGTTTTATAGCATTGATCGTGTACTGTTATGGTATCACATGCGTAGAACAGCTTTCATTAATATAATTGAACTGATAATTTACATTCCTTAAAGTTCAAACAAGACTTATTTTTTTCGATTCAATGTATTTCAGTAAAAATAGATAATATATCAATTCAGGTATTCAAGTGCCTTTTCGTTATGGTCAAAGCAAAACTATCACTATTTAAATTCTATTTCCATTAGGTTTATATTTTATGGGATAAAGTAAGGTCAGCGAAAAACAATTTTGAGGTATATCCTGTTAACTTGATGCGAACTGAAGTTTCTATGAATCAAAGTGATATTCAGCAAATAACAATTTTCCCGTTTATAAATTGAATAGTTCACAAACTTGATAGACGCATATACCTATTGTTACGTTTCTGGAAAAGCAAAATGATCGGATTCTTTTTCGTCAGAGAAGGCACTTGAAGAATTGATTGCAAAATGCATGAAATAAGTCTACTTTGCCTAAATTTGTACACGCGACTATGAAAGAATAAAGGTAAATCCCACTTTCTTACACTGTCTTGTGAAATTTGGCTTCAAATGTTATACTATCGCTAGTTAATTAGATGCAACTGCAAAAACTAGGTGTTAAATTTAACACCTGTGGTGTTGCACAATATAAATACCAGACGTGGTTTACAATTTGAACACCACAGGTGTTATTTTAACACCAAACGAATAATTATTTCAAATTCCAAGAGCATTGGTTTTAACACCAAGGGTGTTGAAAAATCAACGTTTTTCCGGTATTCATATTGTGCAACACCATTGGTGTTAAATTTAGCACCCCAGTTTTTGCAGTGTGGCAACTGTGTTGATGTCAATAACTCAATTTTGGTGGAAAATGGATTTAGCGCACTTTGCAATAAAGGTCTTTGATTTATTCTTAGTCTTGAGCAGGAGGTTTGTTGTTATTGTAATAAATAGCAACAATATCATAAAATTGGCAATCACCCGCTATTTTCATATCTACCTCCGATTTCCACATGTAATCTTCCATCATCTTCCATCTGACACAGATTAATTGCTTGTTATCCTGCATAACTTGACGAGTCTTTGTGAATCATGCAACTTCGTTAGGTGACATTATTTTTTTTTCATAGAAATGTTGGCAAAAAGTTCGTGGGATGAAATTGCTTGTTGTCCCGCATAACTTGACGAGTCTTTGTTAGTCACGGAACGTCATGTCGTGACATTCTTTTTATAGAAATGTTGGCAGAAGTTTATGAGATAAGATTGATTGTTATCCTGTATAACTTGACGAGTCTTTGTTAGTCACGGAACTTCGTGCCGTGATATTAAATCAGGTCGCCTTCACAGTTCACACGCATAACATTCTGTGGCGTTCACGTCAGTTCCTTCAACTCACCCATGTACAAATAACGTGTACACACTTGTGTTTTGTTCCCCTAGTAATTACATGACCTGATTTAGACCACCATAATGAGATTATCGATTCCGGTACTGGAGTGCAATTCGCTCGCAAAGATTCCCGGGACCGCGCCAGCGCTCGCCGAGAGTCGAGCAGGTGTGATCCGCAAGGCCGCGCCGGAAGGTCAAGCAGCCAGTTTGCGTTACGGTTACTGTTCGTGTACGATCGTATTTTGATCGATCACCACCATCCGATGATCGTCTGTCGATCGATATAGGTTATCAAACTTGTTGATACAAACTATGATAAAATATGTATGTCATGATGGTGATCATGAGGTGCGATCATGTACGTGACTGATACACTTTAAGGGGCATGTTATCAACTTCACAGTGTAGATAGATCTTTGACGTAGTGTGGTCCATCTTAAGATTCAGAATTTCAGATCAACTTAAACTACCACTGGCTGCTCAGTAACTCACTATATAGTCATTGACTTTTTAGCAATAGCATGCTATATTCCTTTAAAATTATTTCTCTGTTTATTTTAAAGGCATCATATAACAATGTTTCCAGTTAAAAAAATCTGAGCTACATGATTCTTCATGCTACCAGTGTCTTTGATAAGGTCTAAGAAATGAAGCCCTGAAAAAATTGTAGTTCAAAACGATCAAGTGCATTTAAACAGTGAAAATGATTGACCGACCATTTCAGTTTCCCCTATAGACTGCTGTGTGGCAGCTGAGATTCTATTCATCTGCCGATTTTTATCTGTACATATTTTACTAGTGACTGCATAACTGTCTAAAGTTTTATGTTCTAGGGTGTCTATTTGTCCATCCAAACACTGTCAGATATGTCAGATAGTATAGTTTGACAATTTTTAAGATGGGGCTTCCACACTGTTATATAGTGTCTTTAATTTACAGATGTTTATGGAATCTGACAAAATTACGAACCATCGACTCAGGGAACACCTATCACTATCAACATTTGAAATCAAAAGTTGTGTCGGTGCGTCGATAATATAGCATGTATAGGTAATTCGACATTATTGGTTGTTGATGTAAATTAAACATACAGACTGTAACAACTCCTCTAATTCTTGTCAACCATAAACAGCTAATTTCACTCTCGCGCAGTTTTTTTTTTAATATTCGAAAATTTCATTCTTGAAAGGTCAACCAAATTGACATAAAACAAGCACAGGAAATGAGTTATTATATCGACGCGGGAAGTTTGCATGCCCTGCTACGGTGATTAGAAAGATATATTGTTTCAAGCAGTATTTTGAAATGGTAGTTATGTTATCATCTAGAAAATAAAAATAAATTAGAAACACTCTTGGACCAGCAGCAAAGTAATCACAAACATGATTCAAAACTTGTATTTTATTCGTTCAAGGGCCACAAATTTACATTTGATCAAACGTTACATGTGGAATTGTGTATCTTAATATAAAACCAATTTTGAAACCTTATTTGGCGGTTTCCTTTTAAATACATCAAACTTTATTTCAAACGTCGTCATGTCACCGACGACTGCTGTGCAAACTGTAAAAGGTCCTCATGTCGCAAGCAGAATAAACATGGAACATGGAAAGCAAACTCTCAAACATGGAGCACAATTTCAAGTGTTTGTTTTACTTCGGCAACATGTAGGTATTGAACTTGACATGTACTCGAGACATTCCATGATCTTAATCCTTTCAGCATCATTCCAACATTGTTTCATAGACTTAACATTTGATATTCTGATTGTGGGGATGAAAGGGTTTTAAAGTGTTGTAATAACGTTTGAATCAGCAAATACACCTGGTTAGAAGTAACAGCAAACAGAAATTATTCATTAGCAGTGGCGGTGGATTGAAGAATAGACTACAACTTGAGCACATCTTCGCGTTATGTAATGGTTAACAAGAAAAAACAAATACCAGTAAAAAGGGACATCACGCATTTCATATATTCTGAAATGTTAACAGCACTCAATACGAGGAGAGATGACGATGCCGCTACATAAATATATTCACACGATTTTACCGCCGAATTTAGGTACGACTGTTTCGACCCAGAAGTTGCCAATGTCACCATGCCTTGAAACACACAAGAATATCTTTGATTATTTTTTTGTAATTATTATTAGCATTTGTTCACAGGAATAGTGATTTTTCGTGCCTTTTGTGGCAATTTAGACAAAACATCTAAAGATAAAAAAATATGTACAGGAGAAATTTGTGTATCTATTGATACATCACATTGATTATAAACACATTATACAAAACTGTAGCGTCCAATATTACAAACAAAATCGTCATCCGCTTGATGATAACCGCAGAAATTGGTAGTTTTAGCTAGTCTACCTCTTGTTTATTTATCTAATTTAAAATTTCAACATTTTATCTTCGCCGCAGAATTCCCACTGACGTGAGAATTATTGAAAATCTTGTGGATTACATCTAAATTAATGGGTATACAATCATGTTAAGTGACAAAACCGCATTGCCGAACGTGTTTAATCTCATGAAAAGTGATCTCTTTTCTAAATTGGTTTTCTTTCATATTTGAGCCAACAAAAATATAGAATTGACCTCGAGAAATATATCACATGACCAGAATAGAAATTTGCTGCGGTGACAAAGACTCGCATGAGTTTTTACAGTGGTTACAAGCAACAAGTGTGTGGTATTGTAAGCGTAAATGTTATTTGCTCTGGTAAGTAATCGTTGAAATTATAGCTTTTCAGAAATGACTGGCACGATCTTGTTACTGAACGGCGCAGCCCAGAAAAAACTAGTAAAATATCATTTTGGCATCTGATAATAACACCATCACAAAACTAATGAACAAAGAAACGAAGCAAATAATTAACATCGCTTAGAAATCATGAGGAACGTATAAAAACACCAGATATACGCGGTGTCAAGCAAAATATTCATGACCATTGCAAATTATATTTTTTGTATTGTGTACATTTTGTTAATTAACCCTAATGCTAATCCCGCGTTAGTTCGCGTATGCGCATAGAACCCAATGTCATACGTTTCGCTTGTCCTGATTCCTGAATTTCTGCCAAAACCTGCTCTGCTTTAGAAAACTCTAACATTCGGATTGGCTACTTTTCTTTGCTCTTCTTCGCACTTCTCTCAAGATGCGATTATACTGGATGCAAATTTCGTGTGTAATAAATCCAATGTTTGTCGGTCGTGGTGACGGTAGGCGCGCTCTTCATTATCATCACCCATCAAAGATGCTTGCCCAGTGTCGAACTCTTTCTTGGCCTGTCATCTTTCCGTTTGCTTAAAAGATTATGATCTTGATTTAGAAACCGTAAAAAGGGCCCATTAATGAAATAAGCTTAAATCAGTAATTACACTAAGATTCAGAGTAGTCTTCAACTCTCACAAAGCCGTGGGGCTGAAAATCTGTTTTTCTGAAATTAAAATCCAAATATAGTTTGGTCGATCAGACAAATTTTTCGCCAATCTTTCACAAAATATGGTATTATCACCCAGACATAATGAAGCAATATCAAACCAACTTAAATTGTCTATATTGACAGTTTGTATTTTTTTATTTCGAGGGATGCAGATAATACTATGTAGAACTACATTCCCTGTGGCAATAAAGGTAGGGCCCCGACTTTTCTATTTTTCACTTGTTTCTGAAAAAATGGAAACATTTCAGAGTGTAAGATTTTCAGGGCAGTAAACACACGCACAGACACACAGACACACACACGCACACACACACACACACACACACACACACACACACACACACACACACACACACACACACAAAGGAAGGAGCAAAAACCAAACTAACAATACATCGAATCAGATCAGTCAATGACATAATTATTCCATCTTCTCCGACAAAATACAAATAATTTTATTTTTCATTTTGATATCGAGAGCAGGACTTTCTCTATATCCATGCTCCATGAACTTAAGATAATCCCTTACAATTTTAAATGACCTTAAACTACCATTTCTAAGACTGAAAGAAGGAATAAAGTAGGAAACTAGTGCTGTTTTATGTTATGACTCTGACTATATTGGCACCTATTCCACTCGGGGTCTGTGAATTTTGTGAATAAGCAGAGGAACATTTCGTTCATCATTGAGTGGTAATGCAATGAAACACTGAGATTTTTAAACGTAAAAATAGCATACATGACGCTGACTCCCCTTTTATGCACCTCTCCTTAGGACCCATCTTCTCCCTAAATATTTTTGTTATTTTGCATTCCTTGTGGACGCCTGTGGATTTACAAAGTGAAACACTGATACTGATTACGAACTAGTTTTAATCTACGTATAAATCCCAGTTTTACGTCTCGCTCATTCGCTTCTCTGTATTTTTTGTCGGTATCCAGTTTCAGAGTGCTCTTCCAAATATGTACTAGAAGATTTTGTGGGAATCTTCTTGACTCCAAGACTAATCAACTAAATGTCCAGGGGAGTCGGCGCTCAGAACGCGAATTTTGTGTGGACCGTTCCCCCATGTTAATTTCTTGCCCATCTCAAAAGCTCTATCGGACTCTCGTATAGTCTCTACAGTGGCGTATCTAGAAGGGGGCAGAGAGGGCATGTGCCCCGGGCGCCACTTTAAAGGGGGCGCAAAAAACGCAAAAGAGAGAAAAAGAAAGGGGAGAAAAGGAAGAAAAACTATGATCCTTAAGGATTATGCGCCCCTTCCTCCCCGGTCCATGAGGTAAAATGCATTAGAAAAAGTGGCTTCGTAGGGTTAAAAATACGTGTTTTTTCTAAAGCTCGATCGCTCCGCTCCCTCGCATATTTTCTTTCACGATTTCGTAATTTCACACCCCAATATCTATGCAATTGCAAAATAGTTCACAAATTTTACATAATAGTAATTATAGTTGCCTTGCTTGCTACTACACGTTTATCAACCTCTTCTTAAATACTGCGCCGCAATATACGATAAAATGTATAGAATAGCATTTTGCCAAGATTCCAGATTAAAAAAACAAAACAAAACTTGAATTTTGGTTGCCTTGCTAAATTTCCCGAAAATGTTTGCTAATTTTGCGCCTCATTTGAGGAAGTAGTGAAATCATTCATCAATCTCCTGGAATTTAAAAAAAAAACAATTGCTAGTTTTCCTATTAATCAAATGCACAATAATTTGCCTTTTTGATGGTTACAATTGCAAAGACAATCTACCGCTCAGTCGCTCGGCTCCCTCACGTGTACGTCAATACGTTCAAACGGAGAGATGTTGGAAGGGGGGGGGAGGGCGCAATTTCATCGTTTGCCCCGGGCGCCATGATCCCTAGATACGCCACTGCAGTCTCCATTGCTCTATTTACTCACTCTGCGCATGTCTCTCTTTCTCTGCCTTTCTCCTCTCGTCTCTCAATTTCCTCCTCCCCTTC
>JZLH01S0292146.1:16051-26459 GCA_001188425.1 Eucidaris tribuloides
AATGCAACTTTACTTGTGTATACGGGTGGGCATAACAACGAAATGTTGATCCTACATTTCGTAAATTAGACGGATGTATCCTAAATGATTCGAAACATGTTGATTGCGACGTGACGTGATTACAGTGCGTGGGTAATTGGACAAAGACAATTGTTGGCTGCACATCCACAATGAAACACACGCAACACACACACACACCACACACACACACACACACACACACACACACACACACACACACACACACACACACACACACACACACACACACACACACACACACACACACACACACACACACACACACACACACACACACACACACACACACACACACCCACACACATACACACACACTTACACACAAACACATGAATACACACAAACAAATACATATACACAGTATTGTGCACACATATAATCGACACTCACATACACGTTCAGCGATACGCCCAGATCTAGAGTATGAATCCAATTCCAACAAGTGTTAATATCCTGTCAAATATCACACGGTTTGTCATAATTACATAACAAGGTATACATTTATTAGCACAATGACGAAGTGGGGTTCCCGTTTGATAATTTCATATTGTTTTTCTTGCAAAAAGTATTAGTGACAGGTGATCCTCTTTACTAATCTAATATGTTTTGATGGAACCATTTCAAGAAAGGATCTTTGTCAACTTCATGGCGTTTTTATAGCAAAATTACCGCTAGTCAGTATATCTTTTGTGATAATTTTAATTCAACGGTTATCGCATGTGGAACCTATGAATATTGTCACAAAACCGTCAAAACCCCCCACAATTTGGCAAGAACTGGATTCTTGAAAGGCTTCTCTTCAATGACTGGGGTGTTTCCCAATGCAGACATCAGATATGGTGTAAAAGTTCAACACCTCGGGGTTTATTTAAACATTAAACCAATTGAATAACTTGTCAATGAAAATACCGGTACCTTCAGCACCAATGTTGTTGAAATTGACACTTTTCTGGTGCCTATAATGTCTTACTTTTGGATGTCTACATCAAGGGTTCTCGAATAGTTTTGTTTAAGCGCCAGATTTGTTATCGAGAATTTGTAATGCGCCACTATATCTACCACGCGAAGCGAGCGGAGCGAGTGAAGCCTCGCGGCCTGGGGTCCAGGGGCCCGCTTAAGGGCCCCTGGCGGGGGAGGGGCGAAGCTTTTAGATATGAGGCGTTTTAAGTGGCCCAGAATGGCTCTAATTAATGGAAAATACCGAAATACCAAAATACATATTCAAACAAATTACACAATTTAAATATTTTATCACAGCGGCTTCAATGCGCCACTTCGGAAGGCCAGATGCGCCAAAAGTGGCACGCGCCGCTATTTGGCATACATGTACCTGTGTACAGGTTTGATTGGCATGGATGTACTGATGTGTTGTTTTCTTTGGAGCTGGAAATGACTTACCTCTGAAGTACATACCAAAGTGTAATAAATACACTACTGAAGAGGGACGTCTGTTGCGGCAAAAATTGTCGCCGGCGACAATTTGTGGCAGGGGCTGACAGCACATTTAATTGTACGATCAATTCCAATGCGATGTGCGACATAGATATGATTGGGGTCGCCCATCGAAAATGTACAGGGAGGCTATAACAAGGGGTTGAATGGTCAATGAAATACAAACCAACACATACATGCATACATCCATGCTCAAACAACAATCAGGCTACAGGAACCAGATGTGCCATCTATTAAATCTCTAAGAATTTCGAATCACGTAGGCAACGGGTTAATCGAGTGTGTGTGTGTGTGTGTGTGTGTGTGTGTGTGTGTGTGTGTGTGTGTGTGTGTGTGTGTGTGTGTGTGTGTGGTGGTGGGTTTCTGTGTGTATGTGTGTATATGTGTGTGTATGTGTGAGTATGTGTGTGTATGTATGCGTGTATGTGTGTACATGTGTGTGCGTGTATGTGCTTGTGTGTATGTATGTGTGTATTATGTGTCTGTGTCTGCAAGCACTTAAAGGAAATAGGAGCCAGCAACTAACAAGCACAAGTTAAGAAAAAATGGCATGGTGAGTATTGTGGGAATTATGGTACATGGTGATAAAGACAGCCTAAATAAGGGGTACTGTGTGATACTCACCCTCAGCAAGACCTTATTATTAGTTAATTTGTATTTACGTATTTGCAAGTTTCATCCCGGGATAAAACTTGCAAAAACAGCTATAGGGGGAGGAGCTTATCGATTTAAACAGTGCATACATTACCACGGTGCGACTAACACACGTCGGGTGGCATGCATCGGTCACGAATGGTCAGCTCCAGACTAGTGCATGTGCGATCTAATTGGTTGACAAGAACTCAATTTTTTCTTAACTTTTGCCTGTTAGTTACTGGCTCCTTCTTCCTTAAGGACCAGAGACAGCTAAACTTCTGCAATGATGGCGCTATTTCAAAGCATCACTTGACGTATGGCGATTTGGTATATTATAGTTCACACAGCACAGGGCAGTGCATGTTATAGGAATTAGTGTTATAAACACTAAATTAAAAAAAATCCTTAAAATCAGGAATTAATTAGGGAACATTTTAATCAATATTGTGCGATAAAACAATAATTGGTCAAGTAGAGCATCTCTGCCATTTTCTGAAGATAAATGTCTTCAAATATAGCATCATCACTAATCATGATCAGTGGCGTCGATCCTGGGGTGGCAAGGGGGCAGTCGCCACCCCAATGAAAACATTAGGGGGCAAACATATCAATTTGACCCCCCCCCCAATAATTTTGAAAACTTAAAACAAATCATAATATGTATGTATCACGAATATGTTTAAAAACATAGGAAAGCAATATAAAACCATTAAACGGAGCATTTCACTTTTGCCCCCCCCCCCATCCAAAAAATGGATCGACGCCCCCTGATCACGATGAATTCAGCTTCGTCAAAAGCAATAGTCATTAGCGTTTCATATAGTTCCCAGTGAATCCCTGCATTTCTTTCATCTTAATAGCAATGCAGATCCACTCAAACCCTTTCAGAAAATGCCATTAAATACACTGTCAAAGCAACCCTTTCCTGTCATCTTCATTTTGAATGGGGTCGAATGAAACCTACAATGATTATTTTGCGAGTTGATTTCGACGTCACACCATATTTGAAGGCACAATATCTCTTAATTTACATTTCCCCGATACCTGCTGAGCAATTTGTTGGATAAAGAATTTATTCTGCCTTGTGCTACAAATCTAAAATGCAGTAATTTTAACAAAGACGAAGCACAATTCGCGAGCGTGCTTTCCTAACCAGTATTTATGATGACGCTCATGGTTCTATAGACGTTTTTGAATTTCAAGAATTAAAATGAGCTAATGCCAGGTTCTCTCAATCTTTATCTCTTTTTTCACTTTATGGTTCATTGTATAAGTTGTTTCCATATTTCCAACAAACGACCTTTAGCTCTGCCTCATCACAGTTGAACCTCCCATTTTTTTCTCTGGAGGGGCTATAAAAGCCATCGACAATTTTCGCAGATTGCGTTTGGTGGAAAAACTTTTCGACTGCAAGAACACGGCAAATTCGTTCGCCAGCGACACTTTTGTCCATCAAAGTTTGTCAAATAGATTTATATCAGTTGTTTTTCATTCTACTAGCAGCAATCTCTCACGACATTTCAAGCTTGTAACAAATATTGACCAGTATGTCAGGTAAGATGTGATGTGTTCTATTTCAAAATAAAATTATATGAAAACCATTTAAATCTTTCTTGCTGCTCAGAAAAATTGCAAACGTGAAATTCTTTGAGGTGTTGTGCATGTTCGACTGCAACTTATCCAATCACCGTCAAAATAGTTAAGCGTTTGGAACTCGCTGATCTTATACTCGTTGTATATTGTTTCATCAGTTTTGTTGTCCGTGGGTTTTCAATTTCATTTGAAAAGATATTTTAAATTATAGATAAGATCTGGATTTACAATAACTTGATAATCTATGACAAATTCTCAGGCATGTAATACCACTCAATATACAATGCCGGTCTCTGTTCTAAAAGATTCAATCATTTTGGAGAAAAATTGATACATTTGTTCACTAAAAACTTTTAAATTGCACAACTGTTTCAAAGGTTAGTACAAATGTTTCAAAATCATAGTACTTAAGATTTCCACAACACTTGGAAAAGTTGTACAATTGCTTTCAGGGTTTTTTTTCCGTTTTACACGTAAACTGATTGCTTCAAAATCTAAGTTTCACACCGTGATTGTTCTTTAAATATTTTGGAATTAAATTAATTCAAACGTGTATGAAAAATGTCATGAAAACGATATATTACACAATAACATTGATTTTCTTTGCCTCAATAATATTTCTTTAACATAATAATTTGGGTCAATGTCTAAGGTAGACAAGTAATGAATAATATATTCACTTATTGTATTCACTTATTGTATTGTTTTACCCTCCCTACTCAAAAGTATTGCAACATACACTATAACGCATGCATTTTACGTTGAAGGGGTCTTTCTAAAATGACGTCCTAATTACGTTTATGATTGGAAAATAACAAATTATTTGAAAAGACATCAATGAATATTCTTTCTCGTTTCTTCTCCAAGGTGGAGAGATTATCAAATTCAGGCGCGCCCAAGACAGAGGGGCTAGAACATAAAATTTAACATTTTTTCGCCTCCCGGTAGGGGTGGGGTGTTAATTTACACTACCATAGTAATTTGGTTTCATATTACCAATGAAACGGTTTTAATGGTTTGGAAAGACTTCCAGCAAACAAAAAATGTCAATATGTTCCTCTGGAGGGGTCTCAGAAAGAAGACCACACCCCTCGAAGACGAAAGTGACCTCCTATCTTCATAAGACATAGCAAGGAGCAAACGCCCCATATGTCAAATAAGACCTCTTCAAGTTATAATTTCTTATTCTTTCTCAATTCTAAAGGCAGTTTATTACTGTAAACATCTTAAAATTTACTGTCATGAGACTTCTCAGTACATTGGATATTATGATGCGAAGAGAAAGCCATCATCTTTAATTAGTAGCCTTATCCTCTTTGTCACTGTCTTATGAAGATAGGAGATCACTTTCGTCTTCGAGTGGTGTGGACTTCTTTCTGAGACCACTTCAGAGGAACATACTGACATTTTTTGTTTGCTGGAAGTCTTTTCAAACCATTAAAACCGTTTCATTCGTAATATGAATCCAAATTACTATGCTAGTGTGAATTAATACCCCACCCCTATAGGGAGGCGAAAAAAGTCAAAATTTTACGTTCCAGCCCCTCTGTCGTGGACGCGCCTGCATTTGATAATCTCTCCGCCTTGGAGAAGAAACGAGAAAGAATATTCATTGATGTCTTTTCAAATAATTAGTAGGGAGGGTAAATTCTGTAAAGCTTTTCCTTGAATTTTGTTATGTTTTCGTTATGTACTTGGAAATTGAAATAAAATGAAATGAAATATAATTACATTTGACAAAATCACCCTGTCAAAGATAATTATGTTAATATTTCATAAAAAGGTCTGTTCTGCTCTGAGATCATAAAAAAAAATGTCCATGGCCTTTTGAAGAGACATTTTGTTGGGAAACTTGAATATTTAGATGTTGCCCATATTATTTTTTTCCTCGTTTGGTCGAATTCACCTGTCTCTGAATTTAATTATACTGTTTCATCAACTTGATAGTAAGAGTTGCTGGCTCTTGCTGTGGATTTACAAATGTGACAAATGGCAAATTACCTGATGATGGCAATTACATTAAAATATCTCAAAGGTCATTATCATTCAAGATTTAATTATAAATCTATGTATTTATACAGTTAGATACTGAATTGTGATTAGTGATAAATTAATCAAGTTTTTTGTCAATCTAGATCTTATCTTTAATTTTAAGTGTCTTATCACACATATTGGAAATCCAACGGACAACAAAAATGACAGAAATAAATTACCATATTTCAAGAAAATTATTATGGAAAATGAATCAGTCCCTGATCGGATTTGACGGTAAAATTAAGAAAAATATCAAAAATTTTGGCGCTCAACGCGCACAATGAAAATTATGTATGTATAGTAGTATGTTGAATTTAAGTTAAATGGTTTTGTACTGCCTGCCTTGCATTGCTTTCGAACATAAATCTTGCTTGCTTTATGCTTTATGAATTGTTATTTTTTTCAAAAATATTGGGGGGGGGGCAAAACGATATATTTACTGATAAACACTGATAATGCCATTAACGCATTAATGCTGTTACTACTGCTTTACATATCCTTAATTTTTATTAGAAACTGCAATATTTATATTATATTGTCTGGCCTTGAAGGTGATACCAGAAAATATCGCCCAAGCTACAATCATATTGCACGAATCGAAGACGATTAATTGAAAGATCTGCTTTCCAATATTGGTAAATGGAATAAACATAATCATTCGAATATCATCTAGTGTTCTATACATGTATAGAGTAGAGGAGTTTGTTACATTGTTACTTTGTTACATTTCGTTGTATCCTGTGCTTGCTTTTTACTAAACACAAAACTTTGTAATAACAAAATGGCACAACTACGGATCAAATGAGTTGCCATACAAGACACAGCATTATCGACGGCTTTCATTCTAATGCGTATTGTAGTGGTATTCGGTATGATTAGACGGTTAAACGTAGGCTTATGGTTCATATTTACTGAAAATATGGAATCATTCTATTCATTCACAGGAGGGGGCATCACCAACTTGACCGATTTGTCAACAGTTCTCTACACGAGTGAGATGACCCGGTCGTGGTCTAACCAAACTGGCGGGACCAATACAACCGAAACAGTACAAGTACGCCTAGTCCTTCCCTTCTCGTTTATGGAACTGGCGTTGATTTCGACGGTTTTCTCCCTCGCATCTTGCGTCGGCATAATCGGCAACAGTCTCGTCATCATCGCCGTCATCATCTCTCGCCGACTGCAGACGATCACTAACGTTTTCGTGGTCAATCTCAGCATCATCGATTACTTGTCGTCCCTTTCTCTCCCGTTCCATTCGCTCACTCTGCTGGAAGGCAAAGTTCTACCCGAGTGGTTCTGCACCGCGCTCGGGGCTACATTCATGACAACGCTGGGAGCGAGTTCGATGAGTCTGGCGATGATCGCATTGAATCGATGGTGCCTGATCACGCAGCCTCGTCACGTTTACAACAAAATTTACTCGAGGCAGACACTGGCCGCCATGGTGATTTCAATCTGGGTGTACAGCGGCTTTATTGCGATCGGGGTTCCTTTCCTTGGAATCGGGACTCTCGGCTATAGCAACCCTCCTCACCTTTGCAGCTGGCGGGAGGACGGCACTCCCGCCGTTTCGTATTCCCTCGTCGTATCGGCGACAACGCTTCTGCCTGCTTTCCTGATTATTGCGATATGTTACGGCAGCATCTTGATCTATGTCCGAAAGAATCATCGCGAACTTCTATCCATCGGCAGAGAGGTGGAGGCAAAGCCAGAAAACGTTGCGGAGAATGGCGCGAATGGTTCATCAGGCTGTGACTCTGATAAAGCAGCTGACAGAATGCGCTCCCAACTCAACAAACGGGAGGTCGAAGTCACCAAAAATCTGTTTATAATCGTCTGCGCCTTCTTCTGCTGTGTTTTACCCGCCGCATTTTCGTTCAGCATGAAATGGCGCCACAAGGGCTTGCTCTACACGGGCGTACTTCTGACAATCAACGGCTGTGTTAACCCGATACTGTACGGCCTTAAACACCCGACGTTCAAGGTTGTCTTCAGCGCCTTGTTCGGATGCAAATTATGGAAGATTCCCGAACGTACAAGCTTTGGCACTAAATCCACATCAGTAGCCACGTAAGATATCATTATTTATAAAAAAAATATTGTAATTACAAGAAATTGGCGAAATATTTTCCTACATTCCTGTTTCCTCCCAAATGTACAAAATTATACCAGTACTTTATTTTCCGAGAAATAAATATATCATATCTTAGATTCTAATAAAGTAATAATAACATTGAACAAATCTAAATATATTATATTTGATATTAAAAAGTGGTGGAATATTTTTCTTAAATTTAGATTTTTTGAAACACTAAGGGAGGGGATACGCATCACATACCCTATGGGGCAAGGGTACAACTTGCATCCTGCTGAAAGCCATTCAGGAATAATGATGATTATGATGATGATGATGATGATAATAATAACACTACTACTACTACTACTACTACTACTACTACTACTACTATTACTAATAATAATAATAATAATAATACCCTCCCTACTCAAAAGTATTGCAACATACACTATAACCCATGCATTTTACGTTGAAGGGGTCTTTCTATAATG
Source organism: Eucidaris tribuloides (assembly GCA_001188425.1). Classification (NCBI taxonomy): domain Eukaryota; kingdom Metazoa; phylum Echinodermata; class Echinoidea; order Cidaroida; family Cidaridae; genus Eucidaris; species Eucidaris tribuloides. The sequence goes on from JZLH01S0292146.1 coordinate 24,380, forward strand.
ATGTCCTAATGACGTTTATTATTGAAAAATAATAAATTATTTGAAAAGACATCAATGGATATTCTTTCTCGTTTCTTCTCCAAGGCGGAGAGATTATCAAAGGCAGGCGCGCTCAAGACAGAGAGGCTGGAACATAACATTTAACATTTTTTCGACCCCCCTGTAGGGGTGGGGTGTTACTTCACACTAGCATAGTAATTCGGTTTCATATTACCAATAAAACGGTTTTGATGGTTTGCAAAGACTTCCAGCGAACAAAAATTATCAATGTTCCTCTGAAGGGATCTCAGAAAGAAGACCACACCCCTCGAAGACGAAAGTGACCTCCTATCTTCATAAGACAGTGACAAGGAGGATAAGGCTACTAATTGAAGATGATGGTCTTCTCTTCGCATCATTATATCCAATGTATTGAGAAGTCTTATGACAGTAAATTTTAAGATGTTTACAATAATAAACTGCCTTTAGAATTGAGAAAGAATAAGAAATTATAACTTGAAGAGGTCTTGTTTAAAATATGGGGCGTTTCCTCTTTACCACTGTCTTATGAAGATAGGAGGTCACTTTCGTCTTCGAGGGGTATGGTCTTAATTCTTTCTGAGACCCCTTCAGAGTGACGTAATGACATTTTTTGTTTGCTGGTAGTCTTTCCAAACCATCGAAACCGTTTCATTGGTAATATGAAACCGACTTACGATGCTAGTGTGAATTAACACCCCATCCCTACAGGGAGGCGAAAAAAGGGTTAAATTTTATGTTCCAGCCACACTGTCATGAATGCGCCTGCATTTGATCATCTCTCCGCCTTGGAAAAGAAACGAGAAAAAATATTAATTGATGTCATTTCAAATAATTTGTTATTTTCCAACAATAAATGCAATTTGGACATCATTATAAAAAGACCCCTTCAACGTAAAATGTATGCGTTATAGTGTATGTTGCAATACTTTTGAGTAGGGATGATGATAATAATAATAATAATAATAATAATAATAATAATGATAATAATAATAATTTGATATGTTTATATGTCAGTGCTTATATAAGTAATTTGTTATTATGTCATGTATTCTGTAACCGATTTGAAATGGTAGACAAAATGTATTATAAATGAATAATAATAATAATAATAATAATAATAATAATAATAATAATAATAATAATAATAATAATAATAATGGCCGGTGTTTAAGAGAAATATATAATTAAAAAAACAACATCTCAATGTTTTTATTCTCTTTAACTCTTGTCATAAAGCGTTTGAAAGCAGCAATGCTATAATTAGTTTCTATGGAATAATTATCCATTTTAAATGTGAAAGTCGTTTGAAACTTTGAAGAAATTAACGAGAACAATCCCTGACTTGTTTTGCTTAAAGTAAAGTAAATTGGTTTTGAAATTGTGACGTTTATTCATTGTTTCGTTATTGCTTTTAGCATAAATTTACGTAAATTATTATAAAAGAGTACCTTTTATAGATTTGCAAAATGAACAAAAATGATAAAATTTCATTGTTTGTGTCCTAATTGAATCGAGTAATGCAAATGATAAACCATATACACTCAGAAAAGTATGCGTAAAATATTGTTCTAAACGGGCTAAATTTCACACAGAGTGACCGGTCATTCCGTATATTACACTGATTGTGTTTATATTACCACGGTGCCTATCTATCTATCTATCTATCTATCTATCTATCTATATCTATCTATCTATATCTATATATATGTATATATATATATGAATAATTCTATAATCCATCCACATACATGCGAATGAACTACTATATATATATATATATATATAACAGTCAAAATAAACAGACTTTTCAGTCCCGTCATGCTTGAAAATCCAACAAAGAAATTTATTAACACACGAATTTTCGGGCACCTTGCCCTTTGTCAAGTGTACAGACTGATTTGAAAAATACTTTTACATCAATGCTTATTTAAGAGGACGCATTCACGCGTTTCACTGTATGCGCGGACATAAGCGTCTCTGTCCTTATGTTTTACAGTGAGAGTTACTGTTATTAGTGTCAGTCCTAACATTACTACTTATTCTATTATTAGAAAATTAA
>JZLH01S0292155.1:0-14489 GCA_001188425.1 Eucidaris tribuloides
TTTAATGTCTAACTCAACTGTTAAGTCATCATGTGACCAAAAATGCCACTGATACTGAAATGTTCAATTCACAAAAATTAATGTACGCTGTATTAATTATTCATCATCTTTACGATGAATGAAAAAGAAGCTAATACTTCACTTGTTTTTTTTTCACTCTTTAAATGTTACAGAAAACATGGGGATGGATTCTCCACAAAAAGTTGCAAAAGCACAGGTTATGTCAAAAGATGAAATAAGTAATTTCAATTATTTGATTTTGTAGTACAGTTAATAAATCTTGTTATCGTGGGTTTATTGAAGGTACAAGAAACAATTACCATAAATAAAATATCCCACAATGCTAGTAAAATCTTAACAAAAGAATGCAAATTTCAAATTGAGATAATGAGGTACGCTTTGTTTAAGATTTAAGGATATAAAGAAGTGCATAGTAAAAAAAAAACAAGGTTGACATACAAAAGTAACCAACCGTAAAAAATGAGGAGCAACAGTTTATCAAAATATTAACACATTTTTTTACCGTTTTAATTGCCCTTAAGCAGGCCCCTGGACCTTACACCGAAACGCTTTGCCGCTTCGCATGTTGGATAGTGGCGCAGTACAAATTCTCGAGAACAAATATAGCACTTTAACAACAATAATTGAGAACCCCTGAGTTAGGACATTACAGGAAAACACTGAACTCACATAATACAAAAACCATAATGTAGTTGAGTGCAGCAGGAAAAAAACACAGGAACAAAGAACCATCTACATAACCCCCAGACAGGAAATTTGATGCCAAAACAAACAAAAACAAAATCCTTTCAAATTAATTCCATGCTTACTCAGGTGTACTACAATGCATATTTTGTATGATTGTAAAACATACCTCGGTGACTGTATGAAAAGAGCTCTTTATGAGAACAACATTTTTATTTTTTTTTTACACTATTTGACTGAGCCGAGTGCCAATTTTCAATCATTTGGAAGATAGGGCAATCAACATGTATGCTTTACCCGTTGGAGACTAGGTATGAGTTAACTCGTGTTGGGGTCTATGGAAAATGCATGTTATAGTGAAATCAAATCGTCTCCAATGGGTTAAATTAGTAATTTGTCTTCAAAATAATTATACTAAATTTACCTAAACTTAAACATAGATCTGTGTTCATCATTTGCAGGCCTTCACACAACCAGCAAAGGAATATGATAAAATTACTTGTAATGTGATTATTCATATTTAAGATTTACACAAAATGAGAGCCTAAAACTGTTTTTTTTTATTAAAAATGTCTGTTAAAATTGAATTATACTTAATCACAGGAAGCTACGCATTCTTATATTTTGAATAGATATGGTAATATTGCACATAAATTTCAAGTTCTCCACAGAATATAGCATTTTTGAAGCAGAACAGACAACTGCAACTGAGAAGATTCAATTGTCTAAAAAAAAATTTTGTTTTTTGTTTTCAAATTTATGGGCGTGGATGTGTTACTGCAAATTATTTACGTCTAGTGCAATATTTCTGCAGTGAAGATGTTGTGAAAAAGAATTTTCCTTCTAATAAACAATTACCATCAGAAACTGGTATGACAAATAAATTCATTTTTTTAGCTTTCTAATGGTTCAATTTTTATCATGGTTGTATTTAAACTAATTTTGGGGCCTGGGATATGCATGTTCTTTTCATTGTAAGTACAAAATAAAATCAAGACAAATCCTTTCAGCCTGAACAGTAGCTCTTGTAAATGTTGGTAAAAGTATCAATTCAGTATGTTTGCTCTCACTCATATCATTGTCGTTTATACCCTGTCTTTATTTACTATTTGGCTTCGTCATCATTTCGGATGACAGGAGAAAAGCGAACTTAATCACTGTTCCAAGGCAATCCAGTCCCGCGGGTAATTTTGCATATGATATGTGACCACAACACCGGGTTTCACCCTTCTCTTCGATGAAGTGCGTGGGTTCTTTGACGTGCTGAGGTGTTTCCTGTCCACACGGACCTCCGGCTTTACGTCCTAACCGAGGGACGAAGTAATGGGGATAAAGTGCTTACCAAGGACACAACGCCATGGCCCGGCGTGGATTCGAACCCTCGGGACCCTCCCTAGTCGAGAACCGAGCTCTTGACCCACTGAAGCCATGACCTCTCGCCTCTCATTTCAAAGGAGACAGTGTACAAATATTTCTGTACCAATTATTACAGTCACATGGTGAAGAAGTTTAGTACTGCTTTGTATTATACAGTACATGTACCTTTGCACTCTGTCTCTGATCCAGGTAAACTTTGCCATCAAATGTTCAAAACCATTTTGTACCTTAGAGGAATAAAGTAATAGGCTAAAGTATGCAGTTTATCCAAACTGACTGGAAATAAACCACAACCTGGGAAGGCAGGCAGTGAATAAACAAGACACTGAAATACAGTACACATTCCTCATGTTAATTGTTTGAATCACAGTAAGTAAATAACCACATTTCTAAGAATAAAGGATTAAAACACAAAAACAAGGTTTTAATATAATGGAATTTCAATTAGTCTTGAGTTGTAGAAATGAGCAAAATAATGTCTGGTACAGCACTAGATAAAGAAAGGCACACATTACCTGGAAAAAAAATTCAGTTCCGAAGCACAAATTGTGATCTCCACAAACTTTATGAAAGCACAATACCCAGTCAACCCGACACTGAAAAATTATTCTTCTTCTTAAATACCACAGGCTCAAGTTTCAAGGTGAAAATCAGGATTTAGTGTCTAAAATATGATTGGTCACTACAACCCAAGTGCTTTTTACATTTACTTCATCTAGTAGTTTTAAAAATCAATATTTGGGTTGCAAAAGTAACAGGTTACTGAAAATACAAACTACAAATCAGAAGAACAAGATAAAGCTTGTATAAATAGTTAAATATTTCTAATAATTATTTATGTATCTATTTAGTTATTTATCTAGTATGTTTTTTTTTTTTATTCATTGGTTTATTTATACAAATTTATAATCTATACATTTACTTTTACAACGGGAAGGGGAGGAAGAGACAGATCACTAATTCTTTGGTCCTGAGGTAGATTGGAATCTGTAAGCAACAGAAATGTTTGTAGGGAAACACTATTTATTGTCCCCTCCCCCTTCCCAAATCCCCCCCCCAAAAAAAACGAAAACACACACACACACAGAAAATAATAATAATACATGTAGTAATAATACAAATAAATACAGCCATGAGATAAGAAATGGTTTGCACAAGATTATTATCAGCCTCTTCAGGTGATTTTAGGCCCCTTTGTCAAAGTTCCTACGACAATCGGTCATCTGTCCGTTTCATCCAAGAACTCGGCAATTACTATCCTCTTGGGAATAACATCGGTGCACACAGCTTGCCAGCGAACAACTCGGATATGACCGTGAGGACGATGGAGAGGAGGAAGATGACGTAGGATGAGCCGACAGATACAGTACTGGGCAACTTGTAGGGTTCACCGCCAATCTCATCTACGTAGAAACCAATGGGGAAAATGATGGCTGCCAGACACAGAAGGACCACTGCAATGAAGCAAAGATGGATGAAAGAAGGAAAGTTAACAATTTTAAAGGCAGTGGATCTGTTTTGCATGCCTAAAGATCACCATTGTGTAAATACAATGGCATTTAGAAGAAAATGCCATCTGGGAACCTTCAGCAAAATAAAAGAGCTAGAAACTCAGTTTTAGTGGAATTATAGTGACCGTTAGACTCTGATTTGAATTTCTTTCTCGCGAGCAAAAAAAATCCTACCATAGAACGTGCACTAAATGGCTATTAATGTTCTTTCGCATTTTTCAAATTCTAAGCAATTACTCTCCCCCAGATTTCAAAGACATGTCCTTCATCAATAGCCTCAGGGAATGGGTTATCTTTTCCTGGTCTGCAGGGATGTTTGCAAATGCGATCCACTGCCTTTAACCCATTGGAGACGATTTGATTTCAATAAGTACACACTCTCCATAGACCACAGCCCCACCCCTTGTTCTTAGATTCCAATGGGTTAAAAGAATTTGAAACACCACCAAACAGCCCACACCAAAGAAGAGACACAAATGTTATGAAATTTTCATTTCATGATCATCTACTTTGATGTAGTTTTCTTGATTTTCATGGGCTGGGGGAAGTATCAGTTTAGTTTGCATGAGACAGCACCATAGTTAAAACATAACTAGTTGACATTATGTCCTGTCTGATCAATACTAAACAAATAGTACTGTGCTTTAAGTCTATTGACGTAAAGCTATTTTCATTAATTAATCCAGGTTGCTCCTGAAATTCAGTGACTTCATAATGTTCTAGTAGCAATACAATTAATTTAGGTTGTACTCACCCAATGGCAAACCAATTTTAAAATATGATAAGACTTCAACTATGTGCAATCATTGTAAACATGTTTCAAAAACAGCCAAATATACCTTGCTACATGTACACTTCATTTATAACAAAAAGTAGGATATATGTTTGGGGCATCAGTGGTGCATAACAAGATACATGTACAATTTTGTATAAGTTTTGAAAGTCCATTTAAGTGCAGATTATCCTTTACATATGTAGGATGCACAAGAACCCCCCCCCCCCAACACACACACACACAAAGATATAACTGAATGCTTACTTGCTGCAAAAGAGAAAACATCTGGATAGTCTAGTAGTGAGCTTCTCCTGGGAGAATAGAGCGAACATGATACACGTGGCACGTAAGGCAAATGATGGCACACACAATGAAGAACAAGGTGGATTGCCAGGCAGGGCAGAGAGGTGGGGCCATGCACACTGTCTCTCGGCCAAATATAGTAAGGCACTGGGAATATGACCCATGTCATACCACCTGCAAAATAGATAACAAAATAATACAAATAAAATTTGCATAACAAGTGAATTATTATAAATACTGTAAGTGGATATTTTTGCACAATAAATTTCTCGCAACTGGCAGAGTTTGGTGAAGTTTCACATGTTTTTACTTTCACACAGTAGCTAACCATGCATACACTGTCCAAACTAAGTTCCAACATCAAACAAACAGCAAAAATAATTAATAACGGAACTTTCGTGTGTTTCATTTTTCAAGCGTATCATTGGTAAGCCGAAAAAATGTGCAAATATTTCCACACCACAAAATATTCTACATTTACAGTATTATGATGAATCTTATTAATTACGAATAGACATTATACTCAATACACCCCAACCGTATTTCCATAATCAATGAATCTCTCCACTCTCCCCCTCAAAATAAGTAGTGACGCGTGCCTCGACAAAAGACATTTGTTTCTTCTGAATTTTCAGATCGGCAACTGTCATCTTATAATTATAACATGTCAGAAAAAATAAACCAGGATCTCACTGTGACTTACAGCTTTCCATGCTGCAACAATACTAGTGCTAAACAATACCACAGGCTATCACTTGTTGCGGCATTGACAAGATGAACATAGGAACAAATAGCAAGGCTCACAATTCTTATGTTAAAGGTTAGTGACATGACTGGAGAACATTGCAAATGCCTCAAGAAACCAAATGAGTTGAAATGTATACCACTATAACTAGCAGGAGTGGATCTCCCACCTGGGAGGATTGTCTGTAATTTTGTTTACTTAAGGAGAATCAAGCATAAACATAGTAGGAGTATCTTAATTTTTCGCGGGACGATAAAAATAAGCCCCATAGAGAGCCACACAGCAGGTTTCCGTGCTACGAGTGTATTGACATTGTTTATTATAGAATGGTCAACGTTTGACTACAAGATTTTTCACAGTTAGAATCCTGGTGTAGTTCACTTGATTCTGAGTAGTTCAGCCCAAGTTGAGGACTACCCCATTCATGTCATTTACCTTTAAGGTTGGATAAGTTCATTATTATAAATAAATGAAAGGGATTCATGGATTATTTACGTAGAGAGGTTTGAATGCATTAATTGGATCGTAATGTTTTTTTTCATTAAAGGCAAGGTTCACCCTGACATTAAGTTGGTTTTAATCAAAGCAGAACAATGAGAGAAACATATCAATGAAAATTTGGCGAAAGTCCACCAAAGAATAACAGAGTTATGAAGTTTCAAAGTTTTCAATTTGTGACTTCACATGCGAGCAGCTCCCCATATGGCATGTTCTATAAATTCAATAAATTGAAATTTTTCAATAGTTCATGATAATTGAATAGGTTTTATTCATAGTTGCATGTGCGAAATAATGTTTCTGATAATATAGTGAATGCGCAGGTAAAATCATTTTCAAATTTCTGAGAAAACAGCACTTTTGTGGAATTTATATCACATGACATATGTGAGCCGCTCCGACGGTAGGGGGCAAAAGTCGCAACGGATGAAATCACAGAAAACGCCAAAAACCAACCCATACCTCTATTTTGGTGAATTTTTTTTAATTTTAGTTTTGAAAAGTTTGATATCTATTCTATCTAATGTGTGAGTTTCAGCTTTGGATTCGAATTCTAAATACCCCAAAATAGCGATTTTCCAAACCCTTTTCAACGGGTCAAGCTGTCGTTCGAGCGAACGATCGTCCGAAACCGGGTTGCTAAGGACAGTGTCACGTGACATCGGCACGCGGCGTATTTCCAGTATCCTAGCTTTTTCACAGACAGTATACTTGGTGTGTGACTGTATGCGTGAACATGTAATGCTTTACTTTTTTAATCAAACAACATGAATGAAAATAAATTCGAATAAACTCGGGAGGGGTACAGCTACTCCGTCCTAATGCTCGTGTAGAATTTCTATTCATTAAACACACTCTTTTCCCCCCTGTAATCAAATGCCCGAGTGTCCCATGCTTTTGACATATAAATTGTTTGGAATTCTCTGTTTGATTTCGGAATGCTATAGGGAAATTTCAAGAACAAAAATGCGTAATCTCTCTTCTTTCCAAACAATCGTGGCCGATCACGAACCCATTTGCACCCTCGGAAACTTTGTCATTACTCCATTAAGACATTTTTCAAATGAATATTCCCTGTACGACACCTGAAGAATTTTATATAAAGTGGAATCCAACTGACCGCAGTAAGTGTGAGATTATTTCGTAGAGCCTCCCTTATTTACATTGTGTAATGCATAACAGAGTATGAGATAATTAATAGCAAGAATATTGTAGCTTGCCTGAAATCACTGAAAACGGGCGAGTTGTTCCTCAGCTCTTTCCAACTTTAGAATTTGTTTGCAACTTGGTAAAGTGACAATACAGGCCAACTATTTTAAACAAAAAAAAAAACAAACCGGTGCAAGGAATTCTGCGGTCCAAGCTGCAGTTGCCTAGCGGTCAAATGCCCCTGATCTAATTAAAGCTGTCTTCAAAAACTTCTTTGTTGAGGGACCTGAGAGTTACGCAGAGGAAGCATAAAAGGGTCCTCAACTGAGAACTTGCATACCCATACTACATATTAAAGTTAATACATGTACAGTGGCTTGTCACTTTCTACCCCAAGCAAAAACCAACATATCTAATGTTAACTTTTTTGCCATAATGGAAATATTTTTATTGATGCAGGGCCTGGCCACACTCCAATGCATTTTCTTCCTCCACTTGCCCTTCGGCAGAGGAATATTATCACTTTCAATTTTTATTCCACTTCGAATGAAAAATTTAGCTTGCCCGAAAAAGTATAATGATACACAGAACATTAAAATATTTTATTTCCCTCTAATCTAACACAATAATAAGTCTTTTTAATAGCATTGGATGTTTCCTATTTTTAATTTGAGTGTTCCATAGGTGTGATAAAATCTGAAGACCCATACATAAGAACAAAATATTATTAGAAAAGACTTAGTAAGTTGATTAATACAAATTTTAGGACATATTATTTAAGTGTGTCTCATAAGTTTTAGTCATTGGTTTGCTCATCTCAATGATAATTAATATTCACTTGCAACGAATTGGGGGCAAACTAAAAAATCATTAAATTTTGAAGTTTAAATTACTTGCCCAATTTCATGCAATTTTCCCTCAATTGCCACCCGGCAAGTCGGTGCAAGTGCTATGTCGAGCCCTGTATTAAGATAATTACACAAGTTAAAACGAAATGCATGATTGTATGCGACATTTGTCATTCCCGCGCGAATGTGCAGACTAAGTTCTGTTTCCATTGTTCACATTCATCATTAAAACTTTCCAACTGTAAACAATTAATATAATGAACTTATATTTTGCAATCAACTAAAAGACAGATAGGCGGTCTGTCATCATGTGGCCAATTTAAGCTTTTTATGTGCACGGGTGAACGCCACCTGTTGCTAAGAGAGATTTTATAGACCATTATACATCCCACTAATTCAACTAAGGCTGCATCCTGCTGCCAAGTCGACTGAGTTTGAATTCATGAGTGAAACTTTAATCCCAAATAATTCCACGTAACTGCCTTGGCCAACTGTCTAAAAATGAACTTGCGGTCTTTTGCGTTTTCACTCAATGCCTTTCCTTTTTCGGTATATTTAAGTGTTATATATCATTTTTAAAGCAAGATATGGAGAATTTTGAATCAAGCAAAAACAGAAAGGATTTTTGCGACTGTTTGCCATCCGTACCAACCAGGTCGAGCGGCTCACATTAATGGGTGAACTCTCGCCACTTGTGAACGTCACAAATCTAAAACTTTTGAAAACTTCATATCTCTGTGTATCTCAATGTGGATTTTCACTGCATATTATTCTTTCATATATTTCATTGTTCTACTTTTATTAAACCCACTTGATGTCAGGTCACTATTGCTTTAAAAATACTAGAGAGACAAATGAAATCCCATTCATTCTATAAATTTCAGCTCTCCAAAATCCCTTTCATTTATTTAATACAAACATTTCGTTCTCAGAACACCTTTCCATTGACATTTTCATCATACATAATTTTCTCATGCCTTTTTGATCTTTTAATGTATCTCAAGGCAATAGTTATTAACCCTCCAATTATTGGTATAAATTCAAAATAACACGAGCCCTAACGTTAGTAATCAAGTCAAGATTCTGTCCCAAATTGGAGAGCATTTCATTCAAATTTCATGAAATCTGGATTTTTTTTTTTACACATTTTTAAGTATTTGCTATTGTCAATTCAATTTCAGATAGACATTTTTACGATATGAAGGAAATAAATTAAGCTTTAGTTAGGGTACTGAAACTAGGACGAAATTAAGAGGAGACACAGTCACAGATCATTTTTGCACATGCAGAAATGAAACATACAACCAACCCCAACCAGTTACTACGCAAAAATAAACGGGAGGGACTAAGGGAAATTGTGACAATGGTGAACGTACCGGATCCATGAGAGACAACCCACATTGGATTGAATAAACTCGCTAAAGCAAATATATCTGCGGTAAAAAAACAGCACTCCTGCGATGACAATCAATTTATCCATCATCCATGTCTTCTTCTATAACTCTGCTGTTAGGAATCAAGGCTAAAACTGTTACTTTACACCGAAAACATGTTCGGTATCCACGGCAAAATTACGGACTGTCCTACGCAATCTTTTTTTGTTTATTGTATGGCGAACTTTTTTGGAACGTGACCCGATTCGGAATACACGGGTCAGACACAGGTCAAGGTCAGTCACCAGGCTCAACTGAGCCCCACACGCAGCCCCACATTTAGTCCAGCGGCTAAGCTCCATTTTTTGGTCGAATTGTGCACTTTTTGATAAAGGCAACAAACTTTCCATATGTTTAGTACATGGCCAGGGGCGCAAATCCTAGGGGGGACGGGGGGACATGTCCCCCCCCACGAATTTGAAGGTGGGGGACACAATATCAAATGTCCCCCCACGAATTTAAGAATATATGTGTCATAACTATCTAAATTTTAATAGTCTGTGGTGTTTATTTTTCTATCACAACACTAACTACTCACTTTCCGCTATCAAATGATCCCAAATTTTCATTGGCCTTGTAATAAACGTCAAAATTTCGCGCGCGCTCGCGCGCGAAATTTCCAATATAGGATAACTATTTTCGGCAGTGCAACGGCACGAATACATGTTGCTTAACCTATCAAATATTTTAAAAGTCTGTGGTTTGTTTTTTCTTCACACTACAATTTATTTTCCGTGGCCATATAGGTCCCCATATATTTCATTGGCTGCGTAAAAAACAGTCAAAATTTCGTGCGGCGACTACCCTGCGCAAAATTGCCTTATATTATGGATAACTATTTAACGCCAGCAAGCGCGCCGCAAATTTAATATTGTTAATAGTTTAATTGTTTGTAGTGCCTTTCGCTATCGTTTTTAAACATAATTTTGCATTACTTTGTAAGAATTTTCAAGTTTTCTCATTATTTTTTTTGGGGGCGGGGGTTGCAGGGGGGGCGGGCAAGCCAAGAAGTATCAAAATTTCGGCGCGCTCGCGCGCCAAAATTTACAGTATACATACATGTAGTTAGAATTTTTTCGTGAAGTTGCGCCAATGAAGATGAACATCGTATCAGTTGGTAGACACCCGTATACGTCGTTTAAACATATTATTCCAACTTGTCACTTTCTCTCTGTTTTGCGGGGGGGGGGAACGGGGCACATATATTTGCCCCAATATTTATATTAGCGTGGTAATGTATAATTTCGGCGCGCGGTCCGCGCGCAAATACAATGTAGCCGGAGCAAAGCGCGCTCCGCAATTTTGGATTGTAGCGGCTACGCTGTATTTTAAACATATATAATTTTTCCATTTGCAGGTTTGGAGGACGGCCGACAAAACCAAATATGATCCCAATATTTTCCATTGGCGGTCAGTAAAATGTCAAATATTCCGGAGCGCGTCGGCGCGCAGAATAACTAATGAACATCCTAGCAATGCAAATGGATAATTGTTTACGTTTATTGGTTTGTATGTCTTTGCCGCTACCTTTTTAAACCATACTTCTTGCATTTACGTTGTGAGAATTTTTCAATTTGTCAATTTTTTTTTGGGGGCGGGGGGGGCAAAGAGCAAGAATGTTACAAATTTTTCGCAATTGGTAATAAAATTAACGCTCATTTTTTGCCACAAAGCCATCTCACGAATACTATTGGCCAGGCCGCGTGATCCCTTCCCGCCGGACCCCCCCCCCCCCTTCAAAAAAAAATTTACGTTAAAAATATTATTGAAATAAAACTGCAGTAATCTAACAAACACTGAATATTGATAGAATCAATATACAAATTTAAAAATATTAGTAACCATGCCAGAAACGCCGCTTTATCGATGCGTATTTTAAAAAGTTCTGCGGGGAAGGAGTACACACTCCACACCCTCCCGCTATCGGTGATATGTCTCCTCGCAAGAACACAATTCAGTTTTTCACAAATTGTCTGTACATCTTTTGAAAACACTGCCTACCTACCGCCTACAATTTCATAAAATATAAAACCTTTAAAATATGTATTACTATGTATTTACTAACCGATACCTTTTTTCTCAACAGTTCCTGACCTGCGGAGATGGACCCGATATTCCCCTTCCACACATTCCGCTCTTGATTCGCCCCTGCAAGTATGACTAGACCCATCCTACACCTAACAAATGTGTGGCCACAATACTGTCCACACAACTAGGCTTGAAACTTTTTTATCCAATTCTGGTGTTTTAGACAATAGATGCTGTGCTTTGGATCGAGAACTAACCCAGTATGGTTTAAAATGACCCGGCAGTTGGATAAACTATCTTTAACCAATGTTGAATTATGCTGCCAACATTTTAAGAATGCTAATCTTGCTAGCACAAAGATTACAAGTGAAAAATGTATTTGGGTACTGGCCTAGAATCGTCTTTTTCGAATGCGTATATTTACAAAGTCTGCCGTGGGGGAGTACCCCTCGCACACCCTCCCCCTCAAAATTGATTCGCTCCTCCTAAGTAAGATACCCAATCCAGGTAATTGCCTAATAATACATATCCAAGTGATTAATATGTATTTACTCATGCCTAGAACACGTCTTTCTATGCATACTTTCAAAGTTCCGTGGGAGGGGATCACCGCCCTCGCAAGATTCCGAACTACTATAATTTAGTTTTCATAGTATTCCCTGTATTATCATCTCTTTGAAAACACTTCTAACATTGCCTAATCATCTTAATGAAAAGTATACGTTTTAAAATATGTATTCACACGCATAGATAGGAAAATTCCACGTGTTGATTTTTTGTGCGTATTTTCAAAAGTTCCCGCCGTGGGAGGGGTATCCAACTCCGCCGGGCCCACCCTCCCTCTTCAAAATAGTCTAGTGAGCCCTGGCTAGAGTCCGTGAACTTTAGGGGCTTTTACCTCTTGATCCCCGACAAGCACTTTCATTGATGTGTTTTAAAATGGAGCTGCTATACAGTTGGCAAGTGCCTACTAACTTTGGAAAATGAAGCAGTTATTATAAATTATTATTGACTGCCATTTAAAAAAAATTTGCTGTCAGCAGAGTGCTGTCAAAATAGGCTCCTAGAACCCCCGCCCGGGCGAATTTGCGCCCGTACCTACCAGGGGCCTCTGCGGCGGGCACCTCGGACCCACCCCAATAAACAGATATTTCCAGGATGCCCGGCCTGTTGAAGGTCCCCCCCCCCCCACATTTAAATGGACTTGCGCGCAGATGCTACCGGGGGCGTCCATCTATGTTTCGGATTGAAGGGGGGGGGGGGGAACAAAAGCGAAAATTTCCCGCGAATTTTCGGGCTGTTCTTGGGCGCGCCAAAATTGTACATACTAGTTTTTTTCGGCGCAAAGTACGCGCATAAACATTGAACAAATTTGTATGCTTATTAAAACACACTATTTGCATTATTGATTCTTTTCAAGTTGTCTAAATATTGGGCGTGAGGAGGGGGAATTATCGAATATGTTTGCCCCACATATTTTCATTGGAGGCGGCTCGATCGCCCCCCCCGCACACGCGTTTGCCTGTACAAATTCATATTGCAATTTGGACTGCAGAATGCTCTAATTGGGTTAGACGGAGCGGTTTTTAATTATTGTTGACGTGCCCGATTGCATAAACAAAGAAAAAATTAGTCGGCGAGCTAAGAGCGTTCAATAGTTCTTAACAAAGAAATTCGTCAGTTACAGGGGCTCCGGCCCCTGAGCCCGCCTGCGGGCTTTGCCCGGGACCCCGGAGGACCAGGGCCCTCAGGCGGGCCCCTGGAGCCCCCCCCCAATGAACGAGATTCTCGCTTCCAGAAATTGTGTCCCCCCCCCACGTTCCAAAAAAGGATTTTGGCCCATGTGACATGCAAAAATTAGATTAAAGGGGGAGGCAAGTCCAATTAACGCCCTGCCCGGCGCCAAGAGGTCCAACTGAACAGTTTTTTTGCTAAAATTACTTACGTGGGTAAACAAATTGAAGATTCGATTTTCAAAGAAAACGCCTCCTTTACCGTGAATAAGATTTTATATCAAGAAGTTTTCCAACAGATGAAACCCAATTAATCGGATTAGCGCAATTTTTTTGGTGTGATTTGGGTCAATAACCATCATTTTTTAATTCAATTTTTACTGGGGACTGTTGAATTTGCCATATTGACATATTTTGCCAGTTAATTCTTATGAAAGTATTGGCTTTAAAGAATTCAAAATTTCTAAAAAAAAATCTGTTGTTAAATATAAATTGTCAATATTGTGTGAAATTACAAATATATTACATTTACAACAAAAATTATAATGCTTTACAAGTTCGTGAAGTAGTATCAGCAACGACGGCCATAGCTTGTACGCGCACAGCATTTCAAGCAGGCAGGTACTAATGCCAACAATGCTCATTGGATGCGCGCTTTGCAGGCGCCCATTGTGCCCTATCTCTGTATCGATTCTGGAATAGGTATGATAATTCATGGACCTGGTCTTAGTCTTTATATTAATTTGATGTTACTTGTTTGTGAATCCACCACACACATGACGCAGGTAGACCTATGTTGGCTCATTAACAAGTTACACCATTTCAAACGATAGATGAGTCTAAATTGTGAGCTAACTAAGCTGGTAAATTGTGCACTTTTCGATCAAGCATATGACATTTTCCAGGTATGAAGATATCATAAAGAGTATTTTCCAACATCGACCTCATTGTTAGAGTTTGACTCCTGTTGGCCCATAAGGGTCAAAGATCATCATGTAAATGGTGTATGTGCAGTGTATTTACAGTCTGATACAACAGTTGAATCAATATTATTACAATTGAATGATTCTACCATTCTAGTCTCTTAACTACTTAAACAATCCATCATTAAATTTAAATTGTTAACATAGCATTTCTTCATTCATACATTTTAGTCATTCATTCATATCATTATTATTCAACCGAAACGGAATAATTACATACCAATCAATCATATAATAAAGTTGATTTAACAAACATTAAATTATGCTTTGGAACATTGTAAAGATGAGATGCTTAATAGAATGGGGTCCAAATCAACAATTAGAACACAAGATGGAAGTTTACATCCTATCATTTTGGTGGTTGTGTATAATAAATACACTGCTAAAATAAATTTCGAATT
>JZLH01S0292156.1:0-10021 GCA_001188425.1 Eucidaris tribuloides
GGATATGATCAAGAGGGTATGTGTCAACACATTTATTTATTCATATTACTATTCATTCATTATTTTTTTATTCCTTTATTCATTATTCATTGGGGGCCTACATATTCATTTATCACTATTCATTTATTTTTTTATTCCTTTATTCTTTATTCATTATGTATTCATTTATTCATTATGAATTCATTTATTCATTAATTTATTTATTCATTAATTTATTTAATTTATTCAATTATTTATATTTTCATATATTTCTTTCATTATCTAGTTATTCATAGTTTGTATGTTCGTTAGTTTGATCACTCACAAGTTAGATAGTTAGTTGGTAATTAGTTATTTATTAGCAAGCACTTTTCACAGACCCATGTTGGTATGCTTGGGTAAAATTTGTCGGGAATTACACTGTATGTGTGAAGTTTCAAATATTTATAAAGTTGTCTGTTATCGAACTACTTTTTTTACAAGGCCATAAATTATACATGTGCAGTATACACAGCAATTAATCAAAGAAAGTTAATCAACGAAGGCTTGGACATATTCATGATGTTTACTGCCTGATATGTGCTTGAAACAAGCAATCAGTCACAAAATAACTGAGAAGGCAAATTCTGATTTTTCTTTTATGTTCAAGTTCATACTACGGCAGCACAGAACGTACATTTCAACTGTCAACACTTTGTTATTTAAAATTTTCAAGTACTGCGTGACATTTACACACAAGTACATGTATAAGATGTCATTTCCAACCAAACTTGACACCTCAAAGTGAAACACAAAATAAATCAGTGCATCCGATTTTGAAATTATCATCTTACACCTAACTTCTCAGGAATAAAAATAGGATAGAAGTGCAGATTAGATAGACAAAATCAGGGATACAAAATCTAGAACGTGATTCCCGGCTGTAATTTGTTCTCGTCTGTCTTCCGTGGTTGTCACCATATGGTGCGTATACAGGTAGTCTAGATGTGAACAGTCATGCAGCAACGATGGATCAAATGAAAAATCAAAATGTCAATAGGTGTACGGGTTATTGCACAACATATCTCGTTCAACCGGGCTGTAACGCAAGGCCATGTGCGAGAGGCCCAATCAGGCATGCTTCACGATTCACCGCACTCATTTCATTTTTTCTTTTCTTTTAAAGTGAAATTTTTTTCATGGTATGTTTTTTTTTTTCTGTTTTAGGCTATATGATTGATAAATTCTGAGTAAAGTCATTGTCACTCAATTTTATTGGAAACAAGGCAATTATATAAATGTTTTATATCAACAATTGAAACAAAAAAAAGATGGCAAAAGACAACACTAAAAATAAAAACAATCTCGACATTACACAATTTTTTTATAAATGTGAATTTTTGTATGCAGGTTCCATTAAGAAAACAGTCATAAAACTTTATAGGAATGATAATTTACCTCATAAAATGGCAAAGAATTTAACATGTAATGCATATCTGGAAAGAGCCAATGGATGTAAATGTACCCATTAACAAAGGGGGGGGGTAAATTCTTCTAGCCCATTGGAGAGTGGAGATGATATTATTTTTGTAGAATGTGCATTTTTTACAGAGCCCAGCCCAAGATGTCTTGTACTTAGTCTTAATTGGTTTATTCACTGTTTCATATAATCTTTTTGCAAAAAGCTGTGTATCTGTCAATTCACTTTTACCACTTTTCACCATGAATTTTTCAATCTTCTTTTCAGCAAGGATTGACAATTTTCACATTATCTGGAATAAGCAGTACTGGTTTGATTTCATTTAGGTACCAATATTCCCGTATCAGAAGTCCCCATCTTCCTTCTAATAACAAAAATGTGTAATTTGCACCAAGCTGATTGCCTGAAAACCCACCAAAAATCCAAAAATAACCACATTTCATAGTAATCTCAACAAAAGTACAGGGACAGGAGCATTAATTACACAAGGAAGCGATAAACCCATTGTTTCATCAACATGAAAGTAATAGCAAATCATCTCATCCATGATCAATGAAAGAAAAACTATTTATCCAACAATTATAGAGGGATTTACTCTTTTTAATAGGAAAAGCTGATAGCCCACTGATACAACACAACTTCCTACAAACACTGTCAAAACCACATATAGATGTGTTACCACACACTTCTTGCCTCATTGGAGTTTTGGTCATCATGCGACATATAATTCATGATTACTGGTGGCAAAACACAGGATTGTCACGTGACCACAAAATGATAGTAGTCCGACAAAATGTTCTGTCCTGCATACGCTCTCAACACGTTGGCTGGTTGGGTTAGCTTTGTTTTGAATTGTTATAAATGTCGCTGATATGATAAGAGATGGAGGCAAATGAAACAGCCAGCTGATTATTGTAAAAACCTCAAACCATACTGATTGCTTCCTTGATCTAATGCTTCCATATCACCAGTTGAGAATGAAAAAGGCATTAAATCTAAACCCTGGAGAAGGAAAATGGCGCTACTGTCATAGCACTTATACTGTGTTAATGACCTTCTCCACTAACATCCTTCTCATTCTCACCCAATGATACATGATTCACACAGAAGGGATCTGGCTGCAGCATGCACTACTGAATACGCCATATATTTTGCGTGACTAATATTTTGTGATTTTCCTTCAAGACGGGAAATAAGTGAGTTTATTTTTGCGATTTTGTTGCTTTTTCACTCACTTTGTACAGGTATATCACACAGTGAAAATTTTCATGGTTGCTTAGTCGTGAAATTCCTGAACATAAAACCACTGCAAAATATTTCATTCATGATATTTCTGACAACAAAATTGCACAGAACTCAAAACATGGAATAAGATGCCACAAATTGTCCAATTAAAACAAAAAGACAAATAGAAGTTTCATCATAAATTAACAACATTACACATGGCGCCACTGATAATCACAACTCTCACTGATATCCATTTCAATGCACAAATGAAAACTGAAATCCGAAAGATTATACTAGAGGACACAAGAAGAAACAAAGAAAAAGAGAACTGCTGTCAGAGTATCAGTACTGCTCTCAACGAGAAAAACGCAAATCCGGCATAATTTCATTTGATCTGCCCGAACTATCCGTTCCCTTCGTAAGAGAAACCGCTGAGGATGAACGGTCGACCGAGGTAACGAAATCGCACAGCGGCGATCCCAGATTTGTTGCATTTGTTTACAGTCCAGGGGACGGTGAATGACTGAAGTGCAAACCGTTACATTGGGTCTGTTGGGAGATGCTATATTGGATTAGGCGTAAAATAATACCTGAGGGTTAATCATATGCAAGAGGAAACAGCTGCCCCTGAGGGGGAACCCAGGGGAATGGGGTTAGGGTAGTTTGACAGACAATATCGGAATGGGATTTTTCATACAGTTTTGTGATTAAGGGTCTCTGGAGACCAAATTTTTGCTAAGCGTAGCAAAATGCAGCCAATTTTCTTATTTATTTTCCGGCTATGAACAGAAAATGGCTGTATATTTGAAAGGTAACTGTCCTACCATAGATTGTCTTCTACTAGCATGCACTCTACCCAAACACTCATATCTCCAGCACCCGGAAATATCAGACGGCCATTCTGAGCTAACAGACAGGTACCGGTGAATTGCTGTAAATAATTATGCTATGATTTGCTAATATCACTTTTATGATCTTTCTTTAATTTTGAAATTGTGGAATGGAATCTAATGTTTTGGGGTTTTCTATTTTGGTGTTTACTTACAATGTAAAGTCTTTGATTAGTGGTACTGCGAAGGTTAATCTGGTCCTTTTGTATTTATCACATCTCTTTGACCTTAACTTAATTGCATAGGACAGTGTGTCCCTTCGGTTTCCTACACGTCATCCGTCTCCATTTGGTTCTCCCCTTGTAGGAGTATTCCCAGGTCACCCACTATCTGGTCCATCCAGTGCATTACATCTCTACTTTCAAGAATAAATTTGTTGGCACTCTGATTTCATACAGAAGTTCATCACTTTCAGGGATAAATGGGTTAACTACAGGAAAGAATAACATCATCAAAGTCACACATACAGACCTCAAAAAGAGGGGGAAGGGGAATAAGGGGACAAATCATGTACCTCGTCCCGTATGTCCACATTGTGCAATCGTCGCAGGAGATCCCTGGCACTGCCGGTGTTTCCGCTGACGATATGTCCAAAAAGAATTCCTGCCCCGGACACTGCAGCCATCGTGTGGGGTCTTTTATCACAACCTGTAATGACAGAGAAAGAAGAGAGGAAAGAAAAATGGTGGATTTTTAAAATTTCTAGGTTACCAGTGAGAGATATTCTGCTCAAATCAAACGATTATATCATTCTAATGTAGGCAAATTTGTATCTACAATTAAACTCGCATAATATGCCTTCAGTTTTATGTAAGATTGAATAATTCATCTTTCATCATACTGTATGATACACCATATTTCACATATATGTACACATATTTTCCTTATTTTCATGATTTTATCTAATTTTCATTCACTTTGTATCATAGGTAAATTAGGAAGTGAAATTTTTCACAGTAAATTGCGAATTTCAAAAAAAGTTTTAAACTTCATGAAAAAAAACCACTGCAAAATATTTAGCGTGTGGTATTTTTTTTCCTTATGTTCTCATTATTACCCTTTTTATGAAATACAAAAAGTTTAAAATAAGTCACCTATATGTTGCTGTAAGCTCAATAGCTTATATGGACAGAATGCTTTTGGAGAGATGAATTATTCCAAACTTGCAAAGGTATACTGTACCATGGTGAGTGTTACCCATGCTGGTAGCTGGAGTAAATCAAACTAAATATTTTCACAAGTATGATCAAACTGGAAGGTTTCAATGATCAATTATGTATCAGCGAGTTTCTATTGAAGTTAGTTTTCCGGATGCAACCGGCTAATGGAGGAGAAGATCTCAATAGAAACAGACCTTCTCCACCATTATCCGTCTTTTTAGCGGAGAAAGCTTCGCCGGTATTTATCCTGCTTTTTGCAGGATAATAGCGGAGAAAGATACCGTAAGACATTAATAGAAACAGACCTTCTCCGCCATTATCCATCTTTTAGCAGAGAAGAGCCCAATAGAAACAGACCTTCTCCGCCATTATCCGTCTTTTGCCGGTGAGAAATCGGAAATAAACAAAACCACGTGATTGGAATACATGACCCCTGGCTGCAGTGCGCGTGTGTTTGATTGAGCATAAATTTGACCTCGGTCATCCCACAATGCCTTGCGGCAACCCAGGTCTACGGACTCTTATCCGGTAATCGTACGACCTTGGTAAAATGGATCGTGCTTTGCGGAAAACGCAATCCAATAGGAACAGACCTTCTCTGCTATTAGCTGGTTAAATTTTATCCGGATAAATACGGTAGGCTCAATAGAAACACGCTGATAGTCTCAATCTTTACAAATTTTATCATACATTGTCTTTTTTTAATATGTAACACTGTGTGCAATGAATGCCCACAGCATAATGCCCACTTCAAATGTCCATACAACCTAGATGTATACCATAGCAGATTTGTTTGTGTAACATTTGTCTTTCATCATGCTATTGCAATGTTTTTATATCAAAGCAGACTAGCAGAGTATCAAATGACTATAAAAGCTCTTGATGAATATCTACAACCCACTACATCACACTACTCTGGAAAGCTGCACAAATAAGATAAAGATCTGACAGATCTAAGTCTATGACTTCAGATAATTTGAATAAAATGGCAATATAATAATTACACAAGAGTAATAATATGCAATCCCCAAAACAAACATAGGAACACTCGACATAAATACACATTCAGCCCTTGATGATAGTGAATGTGTTCCAAAGTGTGAAGAGCAAAGATCGGCAATGACTCACTCACGAAACAGAACCAAGATAACTGGTTAAACTTGGCCAACAGAGGGCTCTAATCTCATTTGCTGTAGCAGCTCACTTGACAGTCCATGGGTAATGACTTTAGTGACCGGTACTAGTCTTACAGTAGTTTGAGCATTTTAGGATAGTGAAGTCAAAACCTAATGAAAAGGAAGTTTAATTCCTGAATTAATTTCAATGGGAAGTGGTTTTACCTTTGTTTTTTCATCCATCATTATATCACCTATCAAATCTCATTGACAATTAGCACAAATCAATGTGTTGACACTTCACTCCATTATGATTCAAAATGTTATAATCCCACATATATTACTGTAATCAATTTACTTGAATCACTGTAACAAATTTGATAAAAAACAGCCCCATTCATTCCCGTCTTCAATTCAGTTTGTTTGTTTATTTACTCATTCATTTATTCATTTTTTTTATTTATTCATTTATTTAC
Source organism: Eucidaris tribuloides (assembly GCA_001188425.1). Classification (NCBI taxonomy): domain Eukaryota; kingdom Metazoa; phylum Echinodermata; class Echinoidea; order Cidaroida; family Cidaridae; genus Eucidaris; species Eucidaris tribuloides. The sequence goes on from JZLH01S0292156.1 coordinate 6,307, forward strand.
TTATTTATTTTATTTCATTTATTTAATTATGTACTTTTTCATTTATTCATTTCATTATCTAGTTATTCAGTTAGTTAGTTAGTTGGTTCGGTCATTATTATTATATTACTGCAATCAATTTACTTGAATCACTGCAACAAATTTGATATAAACAGCCCCATTCATTCCAGTCTTCAATTCCCTATAAAATCCGAACTCTTAACTTGCCAATATTGATTATATAGTCAATAATTGTGGTTAGAAGGGATAATTTGCAACACAATATCCAATTTGCTGACATATTAAAATTCAATGTATACCTTTAAACACAGGTTGTTCCTAACAACCAGAGAGCTTTCCTGTGGTTTTATTGGATTACACATGTAAGTATTGCAGAGTAGCATTTGAAACAGGTTTATTATATTTTTTGGGGGGGTGGGACGGGGGGACATGAATGCCAGATTAAATTTCTCATTGCTAAAGGAACATTTCCCATATATGACAGAATTTTTTTATTTATTTTTTAACTAAGGGGCAAAAGGATATTGAATGGTGAATGTGCAATCATGATATAACAGGCAAATACAGCATAGTAAACACGAATGACCTACACATTAATGTATTCCACAGCATAGGATATCACCATTGACCTACATAACTTCCATTGTATTGGGGTAATGAGGTCAATGAGTTACAAGGTGGCCTCATTTTAAAGGACACCTCCAGTGTAATGCGACCACATTCCTGTAAATGCCTATGGATTATCAAGTAATTTGTTAGCAAATAAAACACAGCTGATATCAGTGAGGGAATTTAATCACTTTTGCACCATTATCATTTATCAATAATTATAATGAAAATGCTTGAAATTGCTTAACTGTGTAAAATTTCAACTTTTTATCATCTTCACTGACATTCGAAACTGGAAGAAGACTCGACATGTGATAGTAAAAGGGATGTGATGCATATTAGGCTACTTGTTTGTTCATTTTTTTTACGGAGGGGGGTGACATACCTTTTTCATACATGTAGAATGTATGGCAGGGAATGATGTGAATACTTTAAAATTTGAATATTTGTCTTTTTTTTTAATCATTGAAAACAGTTTGATTTTGAGAACGCATATTTTTCACACTTCAGAATGAGATATCTCATTTACACACACACACACACACACACACACACACATTTAGCTATATTGTACAGATAAATGAACAAATACACACATATGAAGTTCCAAACACATGTACTCGTACACTTGTACACTTGACCCAGTATCAAATGGAAATGATTACATGTACCTCAGATATAGATGTACGACTCAAAATTGGTTCTACTGTTGGCATCATCCACTATCAGCAATGTGAAGAATGAATGTTTTTAGTTGATTACCCTGTCCTACAGTGGACCTCGCTTTTCTTTTAGGCCAGCGTGCATATTTTAATATCTACACTATCAGCACCCCATCACAATACGTTGGCCTAGATATACATTCCCTCAATAGATTCTGAGAAAAGAGCCAATCAAGCCAAACGCCCACACACATGTCCCCAGTCATCATGCCAATTGAGAGGAAATGTTTCATTAAGGACAGTCCCCATTTACCTTCACCATCTCCCAATTCCAAAAACAACAACAACAAATCGTCTAGAAGGAATAGTGTACTGTGGATGTAGACAAAATGGCTCCTTAAAAGTTGTGGCCATGATTTGAACACCCCAAAATTAGCTTATCGAGTGAACAAGCTATAAATCATTTATAATGTAAAGATTCCCAAAATCATTATGGCTGAAAAGTCAGATTTCTTGAAAATAAACACTGATAAAATTCAAACAGAATACACTGACCTAATGTCACTCAGTGAATTTGAATTCCATGCAGCTGTTTAACTACATGTACATGTACACTGATTGCCACACCTAATTCTGTACATCTAATGAAACTATATAAGTACCTACATATCGATACAGTGTCTGAAACCTGGACTAGACTAGTACTGTTAAAAAAATACAACTTGAGAAATGGCCCAATATCAAATAATTTATCACTCATATTCCAAAAACTTTACAATGTAATACCAAATTTTGAACACTGCATTTTTATGAACCTGTCTTTAACCTATTGGAGACGAAGTATGAGATATCTTAGGTCGGGGTCTATGGTGAATGCATCTGCAACAGGTTAATTGGATCAAATCTAAGCTAAAATGGTTAATATGGTATACAAATCAAGAAAACAATCATTAAGCCGTGAAGTCTCACAAAATAAATATATTTGCTTTAAACTAAACCTGCAATCTAGATGCCGGATAACGCACATCATCGAAGACAGAGGGCCTGATTTTTTCAATTCAAATCATCTTGCAGTATATAGAGCATGATGCCGCAACTTGTCGCAGCCATCTCCAAAGATTGTTCTGGACAGGAACGTCCTATGGGCAAAACGCTTCATTTGATGAAAGCGTGAAAGGTGTCATGTGTTGCAAGTCTTAAGGTTAAAGGGGCACTACTAGGAAGAACGTACAAAGATATGTGCACTTCTCTCTCATAATGCACATTTTTCGCTTAAGAGAAAGCAACAAATGGGGAGGGGGTTTGATGGTTTCTATACTATAATATTAATAATAATAATAATGATAACATGGCTACTTGCATCGCATATCAGGTCCATTGAGAAGACGCTTACGGTGCTGTAAGACATAGTAGTTATAGTACAACAAGTACAGTACTTGTAGTAGTAGTAGTAGTAGTAGTAGTAGTAGTAGTAGTAGTAGTAGTAGTAGTAGTAGTAGTAGTAGTAGTAGTAGTACTAGTACTACTAGAAGTTGTAGCAGTAGTACATGTAGTATTATCATTACAATTATTATCATCATCATTTCAATAATGATCATTATTTTTATTATTTAAACATAAAACTAAAATCAAATGTAAACATTATTTTGTTACATTTTGGAAATCCTCACTATTTCTATTATGTGAATTTTCTTCTACAAAACAATTCACATACAAGAGCGTTTGTGTGTGTGTGTGTGTGTGTGTGTGTGTGTGTGTGTGTGTGTGTGTGTGTGTGTGTGTGTGTGTGTGTGTGTGTGTGTGTGTGTGTGTGTGTGTGTGTGTGTGTGTGTGTGTGTGTGTGTGTGTGTGTGTGTGTGTGTTTATTTATTTTTTTTGGGGGGTGCTTTCAAAATTTATATGTTTCTGTCCAATGATCTTTGTATTGAACAGTTCTACAGGAGTGCTTTTATTCACCATGTCACTTTAAGCAAGTTTATTTCACATACAGAGGTTGATGCTACTTTCAACAAGCATTGTTCGAACCTCCATATAAGCATACTGTACAGACAGAAGAGCAATATTTGAGTGAGAAATATGCATGAAATGTACACGTATTGATGAACAATCCACTGTTTCCAAACACAACCATGTTTGCCTAGAAAGCATGTGACTGCATACACTGCTAAGTCTTTATCATACAGGGATGTACTTTGACATTTTTGGACAGGTTTTATACATGTAAGTTGTATCTTTTTCAAAAGTTATTTTAAGATTTTATGTTTACAAGTTGTCTTGTAGCATAATTCAGGCCAGTTCATTTTCTGTATCACAATAATACTTCCTCTAAACTCATTGCCTATGGGATCAACATTTGACATCAGTGCTCAAACACATAATTATCAGATTTCTTTTCGGGGGTGGGAGGGAGTGGGGGCAAGTGCGAGAAGAAGTTTTTAAAAATG
>JZLH01S0292248.1:2536-13815 GCA_001188425.1 Eucidaris tribuloides
GGCCCAGCTCAGGTAATATTCGGGAATGCCCGTGTACTTTCGGAAAACGAGCGCGCACGAATTGTGTACATTTCCCTACGTAGCACGCATTCAATTGAAGAAAGGTGAACTGCACACGGCCCTACCTTCAACAGCAATTCTGTTTGCAGCTCCACGATTGTTGTTACGCGCAGCCTTGCAATGCCAATAGGGGCAAGCGAATGGTATTGAATGTACATGGATTACGAGCAGCACATAACTTTAACATGCCAGAGAAACTACAGCTCTATGGACATTGTGTGTATTGTGCGGTGCATATTTGTGACTTTGGCATGCTAAGAGTTAAGTACTATAAATGAAATGTCATGAAAAGCTTGAAATGAAATGCGAGATTGAAATAAAAACATCACCTGCTAATAAATAATTCTAGAATTTATGGCCATTCAGAATAAACAAACCAAATGAAACTGAATCAAATGAGAGCCAATAGACTTTGTTTATAAGGAAAATTATGGGGAACACCCAACGTTTCAGCTAAGATGTGAACAGTATGATCTGTACTATTCCACATCAAATCAAATGATTGCTATTAATTAGGTCTAAAAAGTTCCTCTTTCAAGATTATTCACATAATTTGTGCTTTCTATTGTTACAATAATCTGCGGGTAATCTCGTGTAAGTCTGTATTATTTCCAAATGGTAACTGTGATCTAATGTATGAAAGCACCGAAAGAGGATTAGGGAAGATTTGTCCTGAAGAATTGAAAGACTCAGACTTTACTAAAGTTGTACTGTACGAGATATCTCAGGCTTGGGTCTATGAGGAAGGTGTGTAATAGTGAAATCAAATGGTCTCTAACAGGTTAAGACCAATGCTTTTGAGATTACAGCCTTTTCAACCCACTAACATCCAAAATGTATCAATAAATGAATGATAGAGTTGACTAATTTTGTACTGACATTTTCTAATGATATTTAATTCTTTTTACAGTGTGTTTCTTTATTCTATTTTTCTATTCATTTCTTTTCACATGTACATATATAATACAGTATCTACTAATTAATTAATTGACTAATTGATAGATTTACATATGTATTTATTCATTTCATTATTCTATTAATCTACTTATATTTTTCATTATCTACCTATTTATTTATTTATTTATAAATTTATTTATTTATTTATTTATTTATTTATAAATTTATTTATTTATTTATTTATTTATTTATTTATTTATTTATTTATTTATTTATTTATTTATTTATTTATTTATTCATTATTTATTCAATTGGTTATTTTTTATGGTGTTGGGGGGAGGAGGGTACCATATAGCACCTTACCAAATTTGAGATATTTTAATGGCCATTCTGTAGTACTTTCAGTGTCAATAATCTGGGAAGGTACTGTATGATGTAGGTGTTAGTACATGTACATGTGTAGGTCACCGTCACAGTGCTGGGAAATACACTGGGGCTGAGGGCGATTTAGCCCCCCATGGCCCAAAATTAACAAAATAGCCCGCTAAGATCACATAACAGTCCTCAATATTCCTCATAGGGTTCAATGTATAACATACTAAAATTACTGCATCAGGCTTGAAAGTAGCCCCCAAAAATAAAATTTCATTTTCTGCCCTGGTAGGTCACAATGGGTACATGTACTACAGACATTTACTTACTACCACTAGCACTGGGCAATCTGAATTGCAAAGTTTAATTTGCTTCCCCTCCATGTTGACTCACTAGCAAGGTGGGTGGACCAAGGGTGGACCCCAGTTAACATTATTGGCAAGTTAAAATTTAGTGACTGTTTCAAAAAGAGACATGGTCTCTTAAAGGGAAATACATGATTGAATAAAGCTCCTCAATTTTGGAGTTTGGACACAATACCAGACTAAAAAATGTCACAGTCAAACATTTCTTTGTTATTATACAATCATTACCAGAAACTGCTGATATGTTCAAATTTGTTGTGTAGCTTTTCATGGGTTCAATTTCTATCAGGGTCATACTTTAATTCAATACTAGTAAATGAATGCTTGTTTAAAACAAATTCCAAATTGCCTGGATACATGTATAAGTATAGTGCTCGTCGAGGCTCATTCTGATCGGATAGTTGTCGAAGGATATACAGTTTTTGAACTGAAAACATAGCTTCGACAGAGATTTGATCTCAGCTTCACGTAACAACAAACACAGGTATCAAAGATAAACATCAGCATCCTACAATGTCATCTCGCAGCCGTCATTTCATAAGCAGGCATGTCGTTTTTTCTTTCTCACACTTGCAGAAGGTTATAGAAACTGAAAACCATTGTTCTGAGTGTAATCTACACCATAATAATCTTGGTTCCCCGGAAATTGACGATGTGGTCAAGCCCAAAGTTCAAAATTCCACTGCTGCTTTCAATAGCGATGTCAGTCATCACTGGGGCCCCCTGGCAGGCTGATTATCCCCTGTAGTACGTGTATGTAGCCACAATACAGGTGTATTTAAACATGAATATAGGTACGGTGGTGCAAGACTGCATTATGAATGTCCCAATTAATCAGACCATTGTTGTGTCGACAGCTGTGTCTGTCGGCTAAATATTTGAGGTGACTTGTCGGAAGAGAAATTTCTATTTGACGACGGCCCTAATTGGTACAGTGTAAATGTTTCAACTTACCTACTTGAGTTGAAATGCTTTTAAAGGTAAATGACCTGATTGACGGTAGTCCTCAACTTGGGGTAAAACTATTTTAAAATCAAGTAAACTATGCTTTTTTGCCTTGCCTTCGTATTTTGCTTCACTGCAGGAGGAAGGCCTCTTCACCAATTTTCCACTTCACTCTGTCTTGTGCTAATCTCTGCCATGCAATGCCACAGTGGGTAGTTAGGTTAGCAAGGATTCGTACTGTGAAAACTTTGTAGTCTAACTTTGACTCATTTTAAAATAACTTCCATCAGTATGCAACTATGCATTGTGACAGACAAATTTGTTATGCAGCTTTCTATGGGATTCAGCGTAGGAAATACACTGGGGCTGAAGGCAATTTAGCCCCCAAATTAACAAACCAGACCCTAAAATCACTAAATAGCCCTCAATTATCCTCATAGGGTTGTATAACATACTGACATCACTAAATCAGGCTCGAAAGTAGCCCCCCAAAAGAAAATTTTATTCCCTGCCCTGATGGGATTAATTTCTTTCGAGGCACGAGAGAAGTAAAGTGCTGGTATGTTCATGCTTGATTCTCCTTACAAATCCTCCCAGCCAGAAGATACACTCTACATGTAGCTTGTGTACAGACTAGTATCATCCAGTCTAGTTCTAGAGGCATTTGTCATTTCTCCCAATCAAGTCACTGCCCTTTAACTTCTACCAATCACATCACTGCTGTTAAAACCTTTGACTGTACATTAATTATGGAATCAAAGAAACCAAGTCGCTTTCAAGGACAATTGTAAAATGGTTAATACTTCTTGGCGACAAGGAACTACCTCTAAACTTTAATGTTTTGGAATGTGAACAATGCATGTGTCGCATACATGTAGTTACCAATACCATACAACTTTGCAACAGGATGTAGTAGAATGTGATACATTACAAGGGAAAGTCCAGCCTGCTGGCAATTTCGTTTGAATTATAACAGCAAATCACAAAAAGTGAAAACCCAAAACTTGAAAATACCACTCACACAAAAAAACCCCACCCTAGATGGATTTTTTTAAAACAAATGCTATCATTGGATAATATGGCAACATGGTGATGCTTGTCACAAAATCTGGTATTGTAAAAATACTGACTTAACTTTCATTTCTTAAAAGAAACATTTTCTTCAAGCATGTGATCCAAAATATGTAAACCAATGCGTATAAGTATTCTCACACATTTCGTGTAGTCTTTCAAGGTGGTAAAACTTCTGTACATCAATTGTACAAAACAAATTAATGCAAAAGAGAAACTATTATGTAGTGTAACTAATCTGTACTGATCTTGGAATTTTCAAAAACTCATTGAGGTTTGTAATTAATGTCCGATCCTCTGATTGTTCTTCAAGTTTCACTGTGCGAGTTCTTCTAATATTTTCATTCATAGCAACCCCTTTTCAGGCTACAATTTCCTAATTAAAAGAAAAACAACCAATTACAGTGTAAGTCACAGTGGAACATTAGACATGATTAGACATTTTAAAATATGCATTTCATAAATATATCATGTTTGTCTCAAGTGCCCTCCCAACCTATACATTTCAAATGCAAGGTTTGGGGGATCAGGCCTTAACTTCCTCCTCTGACAGAGGGAGTAAATTCAATTGATTATATTGGAATAATACTATTAAACCTGAGTTTACAGTTTTGTTATTGTAGGAAAAATAAAAATTTCCTCTGTCAGAATGGATATAAGCTGCACCACCAATTTGCATTTATTTTTCTTTTCCCTGTTTTTAAATTTGTTTTCACCCATGCTTGATATTTGTTTTTTATAATTTACAGGGATGGAGTCGAGGCTGGCCTTGAGGCCAAATTTTGCCGGCCTTGGCCTTGGCCTCGGACAGAGTCACGTGTACAAAGTCTATGGGAAAAATATTTTTCCAGCAGCCTCGTGACCCGGATCGGTCGGACGCGACTCCATCTCTGGTAATTTTCTTAATTATTGACAATTGTTTATGTACATGATTTTAGTTCAATAAAACATATGAAAAAAAAAAGATTTCCAAACACTTATCAACAGCACACCATAATGTACCTGCACTCTATGAAAGTTCAAATGTGTTTGATGCCCTGATGGTATCTGAATCTCTTTGTTATCCAGCTGTTATTGTGTGGGTGACTGATCTATTGTAGCAGCTGCTACTGCCCTGTAAAGTAAAAGAAAATACAAAATAACATAAATAAAATAAAGAATTTGTATATGAAAAAAAGAAAACAATTTTGCCTTCACCTAGTCACTGACCTTTATGGCTGCACTGTGTTTTTGTTATTGTTTTTTGTTTGTGTAAATGTGCTAGTGTTTGTGTGTTGTTTTTGTGAGTGTATGGGGGGGGGGGTTAAATTTAGTGTTCAGGTACTTCTGTATATATTTGTGTGTATCTTGTGACCCTGCTGTATGCATAATGTACTCACCACAGACACCACACAAACAAGCTGCGCATATTTACATCATTCAGCTGATCGACAATTTCCCACAGGCACTAATTATTTTATAATCAAAGAACTCGCCAAACAAAGCATGTCTACTTATAGGCAAGTCTGACTATAGTATAAATGAAAATCCTGACATTTGCTTTGATCATTGGGGAAACAGTCACTTTCTTCTCAAACATATTTTCCTTATCAACTTGTCAGCTGTCAGGATAGAATCATAATTTGGTAATTGTTCTCCAATTACTACTGGTACTGTACATTACAGTTATCATTCTTCAGGCAAGAAATAACTTGCATAGTATCCATGTCTCGTAGTCTGGTGGAATTATCACAGCACAAACATGAACCATGGACAGGAGCATGTACTACATGTGAAGAAAAGTGAACTTCTAAAACAACACAGGCAGACAAGCAAGATTTTCTGCAGATTTCTTCAAGATACCCGAGATTGCTTCATTTTAAAACCCTGTAAAACAGTAAAACTTCCAATGAAATTTCTCTGAAGGCCAGGGTATAGCCATTTCATGATACATCTTATGAAATTACTGATAGATGGGAGCGAAATATATTGCCAATTGGGAAATTGCAGGGTCTTTTTCTTATTATTTATTTTCATGTTGGGATTTACATTAGAGCAGAGGTAATAAATCCCAAGTATATTCAGAAGAAATCTTGAGAAAAACTATGTTGTCTGGTTGAGCTAAACTTTTGCCACTCGTAATCCATGTACGTTCAATAGCATTCGCTATTAGCATTCAATAGCAATCCACTCGTAATCCATGTACGTTCAATAGCATTCGCTTGCCCCTATTGCAGAGCCATGCGTAACAACAATCGTGGAGCAGCGAACAGAATTGCCGTTGAGGGTAGGGCCATTGTCAGTTAGGTTCAGTTCGTCTTTCTTCAGTTGAATGCGTGCTACATAGGGAAATGTAAACAATTTGTGCATGTTCGTTTTCCGAAAGTATACAGACATTCCCGAATAATACCCGAGCGGGGGCACCTCCAAAACACCACAATATGTGACTTTTCAGTTCCTGTAAAGTACATGAGGCCGACTGAACACCATAAGTGACTTTAATATACCCACAACCAGATTTCGTTCTGAGTGGCAGTTTACGTACATCACTTTCAGTTTTCAAAGATTGGTCTTTACATGTTTCATGCCACAAGTGGCTGTCACTTTTGTGGGAGCATATTGCACCATATTTGTGCAGTGTACATGTGTACAATACTTGGCAGCACATTGGGGAACCTAATTATCTTATTTGACTCAATTTCCTACGCAGTATGGGTAGGAGGATCTCAACATACAAACTCTGCTGACAATTCTTCCCATTTCCCAGACATATCTCCTGTCAGTTCATATGCTCAAAATTAACTCAATTTTGATATTACTCCAGGTGGAAAACTAAGAGGATCATTTGCAATTTTAAAATAAATGTTCTTTGTTTCAATCAAATTGAAAATTTATTTCCACATTTCTCAATTTAAAAACAAAGGGAAAAGAGGCACATTCCTACATGTATGCAATGGCAAGGCAAAGTATATAAATGGACAAACTGCATTTCTTCATGATTTCAAACCAACTGGTTAGGGCCAAGTATAGTTTTTTTTAACGACGATAAAAAATGAAATTCTTTGCAAATATGTTTTTCAGATACACCTACTGTATATGATTAATACCCTGAAAATTGCTCACTCTGAAACTGTCCCATTTTTTTTTAGAAATTACTCATACTCCAAATGTATTCTCGGGTGGGGAGGGGGGGGGGACCCCAAGATTTCTCATCTGTAATGTACATATCGCTAGATGCTCTCCTTTAATTTATGCATCATAATTTGTCACTACATAAACAATTTTCAGTAGGTACACATATGATGGTGTTTTCTGATGTCTGGTGTGACGATAGAGTACTTTGTGAAAGATTGACAAAAAATGTGTCTGATCGACCAAAACTGTACGGGCTTTAAAGGCAGGGGATCTCTTTTGCATGCCTAAAAACTAACATTGTGTAAATACAATGGCATTTAGACGAAAATGCCATCTGGGAACCTTAAGCAAAATACAGGAGCTAGAAACTCAGTTTCAGTGGAATTATAGTGACCATTAGACTCAGATTAGGGGAGGCGTCATGGCGTAGTGGATAACAGCTTGGCTTCCCGACCTAGTGGTCCGTGGTTCGAGCCCACGCCGTGGCGGTTGTGTCCTTGGGTAAGGCACTTTATCCCCATTACCCTGTCCATCCGATAGGACGTAAAGCCGGAGGTCCCGTGTTGAGACAGAAACACCTCAGCACGTTAAAGAACCCACACACTTCATCGAAAAGAGAAGGGTGAAAACCCGGTGTGATGGCCATTCTTTTCAACACTATCAACATTCTTCGGGCCCCTTCTATGGCGCTGTACATGTATAGCTGCTGCCTTTCTGAAGGATACATGGTTCAATATTGTGTGCCATGCGCAATTCAGCCTCCGGGCTGCCAAGCATGAGCTATGTATACTGTTAATAAAATAAATAAAAGATTTGAATTTTTTTTCTCGCGAGGAAAAAATTCCTACCATAGAACGTACACTAAACGGCTATTGTTTTTCTTTTGCATTTTTCAAATTCTACACAATCACTGACCCCCAGATTTCACAGACATGCCCTTAATCAATAGCCTATTGGGCATGGGTTATCTTTTCCTGGTCTGCGGGGATGTTTGCAAATGAGATCCACTGCCTTTAAGTGATCGAGCTTACATGTAAGTGAGCAGAATTGATGGCTACACTATGGTACACGTACGTCTGTCATCTGCCTTTGTCTGACCTGACAAGGAAAAGGGTGTACATTTTGGCTCAACTTCCCATTCTACCAAGCTTTGACATGGGATACATCCATTCAGGAAATCCTGTGATTCCTGTTGAACCCACGGTTGGTTTTGAGCTTGACACAAATCTAACTTTAAAACATTTATACTACTAGTACATACATGTAGCAGGTTGGTATTACATGTATCAGGCTTTCAAGTAGACCATGGTGAAAAAGTAGGAGAAAAATAGGTGCTAAATTTTGGAAAAAGTAGGAGAAAAGTAGGATATAAAGAGCTATTAGGAGAAAAGTAGGACATGCACAGGGTTTTGAATTTTTTTTTTTTTGGAGTAGTCAGAGAAGTCTAAAAGTCCATCATGCAATGCATTTGAGTAGGAGAGTTCCCATCCATGTAGTAATCTAAATGCAATGTACATGTACGTGTGGGTTGAACTTGGTCGTATAATGCAGACCTGGCTGGTAAAGACCCTTCTTCGTGCTGAAGAAATCACACTTGTCTGTGAATACCGTGAAATGATACTCAACTCCTGTCTCAGCATTTTTAAATAGATGCAATAGCATTTCTTTTAATTTTCACGAGGTTTTTACAAAAAAAAGTAGGAGAAAGTAGGAGTTTTGAGGGAAAAAGTAGGATAAGTAGGAGGAGAGTAAAAAAAGTAGGAGCACTTGAAAGCCTGTATTATCAAGGAGCTTGTGTTTGAAGCTCCTTTGTATTATACTACAGTGAGACACATGTATCTGTATTTCGATAATTTGATTGTCCCATTCACCTGACTTGTCCCATTAATAAATTTACAGTGAAGTTGACAACAGTTCCATTCATCTTGAAAATAAAAGCATTTGGCAATGTTGATGTTTGATACCCACTGGACAGACCATTAGACTTGACCCTTAGGATTTTTGTTTGTTTTGTTTTACTACAAGGTTTGAAAAGAAGCTGGTTGCTTCTTTTTTTGGGTCTAGTTTTGCTTGGTTTACGCTTATCAAAATTGTGTTTGGGTACTTGTCTTGGTTAAGAAGTGTTGTTTAATTTTTTATTTATTTTTTGTGGAGGGGGGGGGGTGGCCTTTGGGTTGTCATTGGAGTTTATTTTGTTGTGTTTTTTGTATTCTTTGTCATTTGATTATTGCTAAAAGACAAAACTTGAACTCAATATATGGCTCCTGATTGACATGAATGTTGACAGAATTTTTCAATGTAGGCCCCTACAGTGTGTATCAAAAAAAAGGTAATCCATTTTTAGAGCTAAAATATTGCCAACTGTTTTTATTATAGAAATTTATAAGTATAATATTTATAAAGAGCATCTTTTCCTCTTTCCAGTGATACCTCACTTGCATCACTGGTGTCATGCATGACCAAGTACATTACTTTTGAAGAGAATACTGTCAAGTCATACTTTTTCTAAGTTTTGGCATAACTTGCATGAAATGTGACATAACCTCTCATCTTTAAAAAATGAACCCATTCATCGGTGTGTTCTTTAATCCATTGACCCAAACTTGGAAAAACTATAACATGACATTGTTTTCTTCAAGAGCAATGCACTCGGTCATGCATGACACCAGTGATGCAATTGAGGTATCATTTGAAAGAGGAAAAATTGCTTTTATTATATTATACTTTAAAAATCCCTATAATAAAAACAATTGGCAAAATTCTAGCTCTAAACATGGATTACCTTTTTATTGATAAACACTGTATAGTGTTATTAACAACTTCTCCTTAGTACTCTGAATAAGGTCTGTTGGTACAGGCTGTATCATTTTTTAATGATTTTCAATTTGTCAGTTTTGCGGGTATGGCCATTGAAAAAATATCGACTTTTTCCGATACTCTGTTTTTCTCCGATATTTTCTTCCACATATTGACAAATTATCAACATTCATTTGCAATTGACTGTTTACAGACACATAATATATATTATACTGTCATCAATGTTGTGCCTGTGGTCTATACGGCACGAGTTAATTAATTCTTGCAATTTATTAGAGTCGGCCCGCTACCAATATACTGGCTATAGGGCAGTTCCAGCGTTACGGACATTACATTCAGACATTTTTTTGCAACTTTGGGGGCTTATATCTAGAAACCATCATTATCATTCTGAACCTAATTGTGATAATCTCACACAAGTCACCCTGAAGTGTTAACAGTTTAAATTTGAAGTAGTTTCTATTTATCGTTTGGTAGTTATCACACATAATGCTTGCCGTTACGGACATTACATTTTTTGGACATGACTTTTCACCTACCAACGCATTTGTCAAAAATTTTGTGAGCTTAAGCATGAATTGAAGCCAATTTTCTTTTGAAATGGGTTATGAGGACCTGTTTAAGTTTGTAGGATGATAATAAGATACAACAGATTCAGTATATCCCATACACGACTATAAATGTTGCGTTACAGATATTACATTTTTAACGTTACGGACATTACACCTCGGACCACCTTTTTAGGTCCTTATATTTGTACTTAAAAGCATTTGATAACTAATGTAAAGCTAATAGTAGTCATTTTTGGTCCTTTCTTAACTATAAACTTCTATAAATCAATTCTGAAGTGCTGTTGAATGTGAAATAATGAGACTCAAAGATTGTGCATTTTTCAAAAAAAATAAGAAAATTTTGCAAGAAAATGGGGTTTTTTAACGAAAAGTATGTCTAAATATACTTCAAATGTATTCAAATACCACTCAAATTACAGAGTGCGATGAGTTTTAGTGTATGATACTAAATTTATTACTGTAGCACATATATTTTTGGAATTATTACAGATTTCATGATTTTGAGCTCGAGTAACATTTTTCGCGGAATTGCCCTATAGTTAGTTCACTCTTGGACTATGAGTTAATTGGCCAGCTTCATGTACATGTAGTGCAAATTCCTTTTTGACTGAAAAATGCAAAAATTATGAGTCATACTGTACATGTACATGATGCAAAGATGCCCCATACAACATGACCCCGGTTTAAGTCAACTTATCATAGCATTCAATAAAATAAATCCTTATTTGTTTGGGCAGCAGGATAAAATATGGTGTGAAAATTATGTCCATGTTTTTGTTCAAAATCACCCCTTTTAAAGCCACTGGCTAACATTTACCACAGTTAAAAAAAATCTGAGTTTTGGCATAACTTGCATGAAATGTGACATAACCTCTCATCTTTAAAAAATGAACCCATTCATCGGTGTGTTCTTTTATCCATTGACCCAAACTTGGAAAAACTATAACATGACATTGTTTTCTTCAAGAGCAATGCACTCGGTCATGCATGACACCAGTGATGCAATTGAGGTATCATTTGAAAGAGGAAAAATTGCTTTTATTATATTATACTTTAAAAATCCCTG
>JZLH01S0292258.1:27763-43768 GCA_001188425.1 Eucidaris tribuloides
TTATGTCTCTGGTAAGTGATAATAATTATGTTGTTTGTCGTCATGACGGAAATATTTGCTTGCAACTGCCATGTATTCACTGAATGGACACAAACCTATGCAGTTTACAGATGTGTGTGCATGTGTTTTGGCAGTGTCCCTGTAGTATAAGTCTGTACCGAATATACATATAGTGCCACACAAGCTGCGATTTCGTCGGTATTGTGCATAATAGGATAGGACGTAAAGCCGGAGGTCCCGTGTTGAGACGGAAACACCTCAGCACGTAAAAGAACCCGGGCACTTCATCGAAAAGAGAAGGGTGAAAACTCGGTAATGTGGTCACATATGCAAAAACTACCCGGGACTGGATGCCTGAGGGTAACAGTGATAAAGTTCGCTTTTCTAGTCCCTGTCATATCCGAAATGATGACAAAGCAATAATAATAATACTATCATTTCGTAATTACATTGATAAAGAATTTTGCGGATATATCTGAGATTATATACAGTGTGTCTCCAAAAAATTGTGCAAGTGAAAAACACCCTCTTTGGCAATTATAAAATGCCCCTGTGACATGGTGCGTACATCACCGTAAAGAGCATAGTCGAAGCTTTCAAATACCGTTAGTTTGTTCAATTTCCTTGTCTTAGTCTTGAGATATGTTTATTTAAATAAGAAAGGGTTAAATCACAATTGTGCCACTTTTACTACAGTCCCTTATGAAGGTGACACAATTAATTGTGATTCTACCCTTTTGTTGTTAACAACATATCTCGAGATTAAAACAAGCCAACTGAACAGAATAAATGGCATTTGAAACCTGAGACATTGTCCTTGACGTTGATGTAAGCATCATGTCACAAGAGTATTTTCTAATTTCCAAAGAAGGCGCTTTTTACTTGCACAATTTTTTCAGACATTCGCTGTAACATAGCACGTCTCACAAAATTGTACAAGTGAAAAGCGCCCCCTTTAACAGTTATAACATATTCCTTAACACATGTTTACGTCAACTTCAAGGGCAAAGTCTTAGCTTTTACCTGCTGTTTGTTCTGTTCAATTTGTTTGTTTTCATCTCGAGATATCTTTTAAACAACAAATCGGTGGAATCACAATTGTGTCACTTTTACGAGAAGAGGGTCCGATGCTATCATTGACTATAGTAAAAGTGGTACATTTGTGATTTTACCATTTCGTTGTTAATTGAAGATATCACGGGATGAAAAAAGCAAACTGAATAGAATAAATGGCATTTGAAAGTTAAGACTATGCCCTTGATGGTGATGTAAGCATCACGTCACAAAAATGTTTTTCTCTATACCAAAGAGGGCGCTTTTTACTTGCACAATTATTTTTGAGACACAATGTAGCAGATAATATTTGTAAAGTGCGTTTCCATATTCAAATTTCACCTCGGAGAGTCCTGTAGTGTATGTACTTAAAATAAGTTGTATTACTTTCTGCGATATCTCGATACGGTGAATAGTTTTCTTGCAACTTGGCTCAAGTGTGTGGCACAGACAAATGGATTAAGACTTAAATTCAAAGGTCACAGAAATGCGTGAACGTGTCTTTAAATAATTCACATTGTTTACGTGGGTATCTGAATGGAGGATAGATTTTCACGAAATTTATTTGTAAGTATATATTGCTATCAGCACAAATGGACTGTTTGAATTTGGGGTCATAAAAGTCCACACATCATGTCTGGTTCTACTATATCCAATGTTGTACATAACAATGGGTTTGATGCACGCTAGGAGCGTAGATACGAGGGGGGGGGCCTGGGGAGCACGTGCCCCGACAAATTTCGTGTGCCCCCACGCAGGTGCCCCCCATAAAAAAAATATGGACCCGGAAAAATCGTGTAATTCTGTGGCGATTTGGAGAATTTTTTTCGTCACTACACAACCCCCTGCCCGCGAACCCCCGCCCCCCCACCCCCGCGAGCGAGTTTCGATCGCGATTGGCGCTGGACCGGAAAAAAAGACCTGGAGTGGATGTGGTGCCCGCTCACAAAGTTGTCAAGCCCCCCACCCGCCCCGTGTCCCTCTGCTGGAAAAAATCCTAGTGCGTAGGCCACTGGTTTGACGGGGATGATTTAGGCCTAGGCGAGAGCCAGTAGCATTCAAATTTCACTGTTTTGAGTTGGTGTTCTTCTTTTTCAGCTAATTGACGTAATCGCTGCGTAATGGCCATCTAAACTGACTCGTGTTGTCACCCGAATCTCGCTGGAGGTTCTCGGTAAAAAGTAAGCATTTTCCTCACAAACTTTTTGATTTCCGTTTTAAGAAGTTTGGTTTTTGTATTATAACGTCTTACTTACCCAGGTAGCCAACGTTCAGTCTGCATTGGACTGCGTCTTCCAGCGGCCCTGCATACATAAATGTTATTATTGCTACCGCTTCTCTGTTCTAGATGCCAGAGCGCTGGATAGAAAGGCTAGAAGATACGCATTTATTCAATATCTTTCATCGACGGGGTTCCGCTTTGAAGTGTCATGCATTTTCCACGTTGCCTCCTTTCCTCCCATCTTAACCACGTAGCCTGATACACAAGTGATTTCCCGGTTCTTGCTTTTTCATGATGCCAATGGTCTCACTCTCGTGCATTTCTTGATGTTTTCTTTTAGCCGGGTCCACATATCTTCAGCGAGATCACTCTGGGATATTCTGTGATGAGCATGTTATCATGTCCTATATTTGTCAGCTGTATATGCATGCTTTGTTTATCCAGGTTCATTTTTACTTTTCATTTCTTATAAGTCATAATTGCATATCACTTAGATTATGCGTCAGAACCAATATTGTATTATGGGTGACAGACAAAGAAAAAGGAAATAAAGAAGATGCTGGGGCGTAACCAATAGTTAGACATTGGTCGTTAAATCACCTTTTTGAGATAGACGTTAATGAGTACTACATCGTATAATCCTTACCTCCTACTCAAAAGTATTGCAACAACAATTAATAACGCATATGCCATTTTGAGTTGCCGGGTCATTTCTATAAGAATGTCATTAACAATGAAGTTTTATTATGGAAATACACAAATAATTTGAAAAAGAAATCAATGTAATATAATTTCTCCGCTTCTTCTCCAAAGCGGAGAGTTTAGTCAAATGCAGGCGATCCACGAACAGAGGGGTTGCAACATTCAAAAATAACATTTTCGCCTCCCTAATGGGGCGGGGTTTAATTCACATTAGCATCTGTAATTCGATTTCATTTTTGCTGTCAAACGGTTTTGATGGTTTCTACAGTACGTCCTACAAACAAAAAATGGCAATATGTTCCTTGGAAGCTGTCTCAAAAAAGAAAGACACCACGCCTGAGAAGAAAGCGCCTCTATCTTCATAAGGCCAGTGGTATGGAGGATACGCTACATATTTTTAGAAAAAGACCCTGTCAAGTTATAATTTCTTATTCTTTCAGATTCTAAAGGTGGTTTACTATTGAAACATCCCCAAATTACTGTCATGCGACTTTTCGGTACATTGAATACAATAATGTGGAGAGAAGACAATCATCTTGAATTAGTAGCCTTATTCCTTATATCACTATGCTTATGAAGATAGGAGGCGCTCTCTTCTTCGCGGCGTGGTGTCGTCTTTCTGAGACAGTTCCAAAAAACATATTAACATTTTTTCTTTGGCTGAAGAAGTCTTTCCAAGCCATCAAAACCGTTTGACGGGCAACATGATATCGAATTACGACGATTAAAGTGTGAAATAACGACTTCCACCCCTATAGGGAGGCGAATTTTTCTTTTGAATTTTTATGTTCCAGCCCCTCTCTCGTGGGTGCGCCTGCATTTGTTAACCTCTCTGCCATTTAGAAGAAAGGAGGAATTATATTTATTGATTTCTTTTCAAATAATTTGTTATTTTCCAATATTAAACTTCAATTGAACATCATTACAGAAAGACCCCTTCAACTCAGAATGCATGCGTTATAGTGTATGTTGCAATACTTTTGAGTAAGGAGGGTATGTTAAGTTAACTTATTTTTTTTATCTAAAACTTATTGAAAACTGCGTAATATAGGCCTATAGTTCTGTTCGTCTATTTAGAGTGGCCGGGTATCGTGTACAAATAGTGAATGTTCGGGTCTCTTATTATAAATAATGACAGAGATGCCACGTACAGTTCAGCACTTTTTGTGTATTTCACTAAACATCCAGATGAAGTGAAGTCACTCTTATCGAGAGGAATATAGTGAGCTGATCAGAGACCTAACCGCTTATAAATGTATAGAATCTTTGACGAGTGTCTTCTGGTGTTGGTAGGATTGTTTTGGTTATCAGTCGTTGAAATGTTTCGGAACATAGATACATCATTTGTGTCAAATATAAACATGTATTTTTTATGAACAAGAATGTTTGTTGCACAGTGTTCAAATTGTTGAAATAACTTAATGTGATTATGGAAGCTTCCTCGTATTGGTCGGACAAAATAATTTAGGTTTCGATTTCAGAAAGCCAGAATGCACAACGGAATGAGTTTAAGACTTCTCCCCTTTGCCTCAAATGATTTTAGCTTCAATACCGCTCGCTCGCAGGATTACCTCTGATCTACATTTATAACTTACTTCAAACCAGCGATAGTAGAGGCAATGTTGCAGATACACTTATCAAAATCAAACAATTTTGTGTAGAAATTCCTCCTTTAAAATCCATCACCTGCGTGACTGTTTGCATGTGTGTTTTTCTGCATTCTTTAGTACAAAATTAAATTGAGATCCCATAAAACATTAATTTCAAATCAGATAGGACTGAAGTTAAAGGTCCAGTGTATATTTGTAGAAGGAAACTCTGCAATACGCAGTGTGTAGCGATATCGTGTCACACTCCAAGTGCTAACGATAATAAATTATAATAATGATGATAAAAACAATAGAAATCAAGGTATAAGTAATATCTTCATATTATATCTTCTCTAAATTGTAATTAGTATTATCAATCGTCTTTATTGTTATATTTTCAAAGTATCCATAAATCACACTTTTTTGAAATTATAATAAATTCATTATTGCATGAATAGCAATAGAATGAATGTTGAAGGACACTTTCATATATGTATAAATGGGATATTGCACTGAGGAACATATTGATATGTTTTGTTTGCTGGAAGTCTTTCCAAACTATCAAAACCGTTTTATTGGTAATATGAAACCGAATTACTATGGTAGTGTGACTTAACACCCCACTCCTATAGGGAGGTGATAAAAATGCAAAATTATATGTTACAGTCTCCTCCTGTCTGTCAGGCGCACCTGATTTGAATAATCATCTCGCCTTTGGAGAAGACGAGAAAGAATTATTCATTGATGTCTTTTTCAAATAATTTGTTTATTTCCAATCATAAACGTAATTAGGACATCGTTTCATTGAAAAATGATATGTTTATTTGTCTAACAAGCAATGTAAGGCAGTACAAAAACCACTAAAGTACATTAATTCAATTTTATTGCGCACCTCGGGCAAAAAATTGCTAGCCGACTTCGCAATTTTTGCGCGGCGTTATAACGGGGCCGAAAATTTTGAATTTTTATAGAACGCCAAGATAAATATTAGGACAAAAATATTTTTCTAGCCACTCCCCCCAAAAATTGATAAAGGTGAATAAAAATTATGTTAAAAAGCAGCGCAAGCACTCGCAAAACCATTAATTGTATCATTTTATTCTCGACGCCAATGAAATATCTAGGCAGACACATTTATAATTTGGGCCCCCCCCCCAAAAAAATGACAAATAAACAAATGATATGTTTCACAAGCCACGTAAGGCACTTCAAACCATTAAACCTACACAATATTCAAGTTTTTGCGCGCTTTGCGAAAAAAATTGTCAACAAGTGTTGGCCTATTATTGCAATTCTGCGCCCTGAGCGCGCCGAAAATTTTGACATTTTCCTACTTTTGCCCCCCCCCCCAAAAAAAATACAAATTGAATCATTTTTAAACATAATGCAAGAATAGCGCAAGGCACTACAAAACCATTGAACTAATACACAATGTTTAATTTTGCGGCACGCCTTGCACGAAAAATTACTAACCTATACAGGGTGGCCCAGAAAGAATGCTACGAGTATGATCGCTAATTTCTGCGACATTATCGGCAAAATGTCATTAATTTTTATTCCGTTACCTAGAACATTCTTTTTCCAATAAAATGATACCAAAATCATTTATTTTGAGTAAGGCGTTTTGATTCTAGGGCCATTTTTCGGAGGCAATGCAATTTCTCAAATTTGCAAATTTTTCAACGGCAGCGGTCATTGGAATGCCGAGATATTCTGGCGTCTCAGCTTCCATACCGGACAAACCGTAATGACAAAAGGGCTGGAATGCCATCGCTTTTATACGGAAGACAATGCGAGCTATGTCTCCATTGTCATCGCGGTTTCTGCGGTATGGTTAGCTGAGACGCCAGAATATCTCGGCGTTCCGATGACCGTCGTTGTTGAAAAATTGGCAAATTTGGGGAAATTGCATTGCCTCCGAAAAATGGCCCTAGAATCAAAACGCCTTACTCAAAATCAATGATCTTGGTGTCACGTTATTGGAAAAAGAATGTTCTAACCAAGGAAATAAAAATTAATTAAAATTTGCCAATAATGTTGCAGAAATTAGCGATGATACTCGTAGCATTCTTTCTGGGCCACCCTGTATATTGCAAGTTTGCGCGCTGAGCGTGCCGAAAATTTTGAAATGTTATTACCACGCCAATGATGATATTGGCCCTCCTTATCCAAAAAATGGATTGACGCACCTGGTTGTGTCCAGTGATTTTTTTTTCTGACTTTTATTCACTTTTTTTTTACCAAGCGGAAATTTGGTCGACCACGGGGGGGGGTGGGGGGGTGGGGAGTTACGGGCCTGTCAAGTATTGGTCTCACCATGTTTTTGCAGGCTACAGTGTTTTATCCTGTTCTTGCATCACTTTTTATGATCTTTTCAAGTGGTCAAATTGTATGCAGATGGGTATTGGGTACCCCACCCAACGGATACATTAATTTGCCAAACCAGTCAAACACGAAGAAAAAGGTGCGCTAAACTAGGAAGTATAAGCTTCTAATGGGCGATTAAATCCTCTGTTCTTGTTTCCATTTTGATTAACAGAACTAATTCACCTCTTTTTGCCTATAAATCGACGATGGCCGGGACGCAAGGAGTTACGGATGACGAGCTGATCGAATTAATAGAAAACCTCGACGAAGAGGGAGCAAGAAAGTTGGCTATGAAACTTGGATATAGCATGAAGATGATTGATTTTCACATGTCCTCCAATAATATAGCCGGAAAGGTAACGAAAAATGGAACTACACAGATGTTAATCAAATGGAGGGAACGAACTCCAGGGGCAAATCAGCGTTCAATATTGATAACAGCTCTCGAGGCCGCAGAGCTGATTGTACCAATGGAGAATGTTTTTGGCGGTAAGTTCTCTTTACTCATATTTTCAGTTACTTTCTGAGTGAATTCAACCAATTTCACAAAATCTCTGACTGGGTATTTTAAGTGTAACTTCTGGTTTTTCTGACATTGGTTAACAGTTTTTTTTCTTCTGATTTTTGAATTGAACCAAAAATAGTATACTCGGTATGCATTAAAAAGTCCCGAACTGACGGTCTGAATATGCGAAAATTTACAATTAAGACCGGGATACAGCACGTCATTAACAAAAAAAGAAATCTACGAAAAAATGTGCGGTCTACCGAAATACAGGGTGCTTATCCCCCCCCCCCAAATCCGCTTATAAAAGCTACGCTGGAATATTATTTGTCAATTCCTGGGAGGAAATCTTCGCGTTAAATAACCTTAAAAAAAAAAAATATGAATTAAAATATAACTGGAAATAGGAATACAGCAAACATCTTTAAGTGACATTTTTACGTAGATAGCTCAAAACAGTAAGCCAGCCTTATAAAACAATGTTGCAATTTTGACTTGCTGCATCTAACGAAGGTGTGTTTAAATTTTGTAAAGTAATTGCCAATTTTGTTGAAAAGCAATTACGGCAAATGCCTTAAAGCCCAATAGTCTGGTGGCAGAGGTACAGAGGGGTGGTCACTTTTGCTAGAGCTGTACAAGTTGATATTTTTCATAAAATAGATACTTTGAAGTTATATTTTTTGCTTATTGCAAGTTTTCTATCTTTACGCATGAATGCTTACCAGGTAACCATAGCAACCACTTAGCACTTTTTTGATGAAAATGCCGTATTTCATGAGTCGTTTTAAAAAGACAACGTGTGGAGGCATTTTCTATTATAATTCAGATGATAAGAACAAGGAATAAATTTTACAACATTCGGCCAAATTTCATAGACTTTAGTGACGTATAAAGGTCAAAGATCATCTGAAACATGGGACAAAATGCTCCCCAAATCGTCAAAATTTGAAATTGACTGTAAAACTTTAAATTTTGCAAGAAAACTATAGTGTGTGTGACCTTTATTTTACATGCTTTGTAAAGAGTAACTCTTAACAATTTTAATGACACCTCATTTGTTGTGTTTAAACAATAGTCACGGATTTTACAGCCACTTTTGTGAAGCCTTGCAATTAGCGATATTTTGGCAAATCTACCATGCGCCAACATGATGATGTGGACAAGTCGCTTATTTTAGTTTTTAGCGAGTGGCCGTTGATCTTTTACCCATAGATAAATACAGAAATCACACCGCACGCGAAAGATATCCCCATAGCTCACTACATACTAAAGTTAGCACACAATATTTGACGATCCGTTTGAAAATTGTATATTTCAACGGAATTAGTATTGGTGTGCATAAGGTGGGATAATGACCACTGCTTTTACAAGTTTAATCATTCATTTTGAAAATGTAGTATAGTTAAATCATCCCAAAATACATAATGAATGCCCGAATGAACGATATTCAGCCGTTTGGAAGAGGTACACACATGATTAAACTTAACCATGAGTTAATTTATTTTTTTTTCCCAAGTTAGACACACTGTGTAACTTTCAACGTGATCTTTGAATAAGAAAAGTCAAACTTATTGTCTAACTTGAGCATAAACCTATGTTTAAAGGGTATGTAAGTTAAACCAGCTTCGAGAATATAGGTCAATAAACGTTAAATTTGAAATTGATTACACATCCCTGACTTAAAATGAGTTTGGGCATGATTGATGCCATTATATTAGAAGGCAAGAATGGAAGAAACTTATGCAGATGGGATGGAAGATAACTTCGTTATAGGGGAAAACCATTTTTGTCCTGCCCATCGGGCCGGGCCCATCGGAGGTAAAGGCGAGATTAAGGGAGGTGGCGTCCGTCCGTCGTCCATCCGTCCGTCCGTCCGTCGACCGTCGTAAACTGGCAAGACTCTCATATGAGACATAACTTGGCAACCGCGTTGCTGCAATGGCAACCAAACTTAGATGGTAGATGCAGTAGAAGTTGATGCTATGTGAGATTGGACTCAGGGGTCAAATGGTAAGGTCAAAGGTCATTTGAGGTCACATATAGTGGAGTACCTGCAAGACTCTCTTCCATGATCTTAAAGTTTACGAGCAAGACTCTCATAATACAAATAATTTAGTAACCGTTGCTCCCCTTCCAACCAAACTTAGATGATGCTCTTGGGGTATAATCACGTTAAGGCGAGAAACAATCTGGCTGTTGCCCTATTGTTATTCAAACAACAACAACAACACACAAAACTTTATTTCTTTTTGCACTAAACAGGACAGGAAGTTTCTCCTGCAAAATGATGAGAATGTTCTTAAAAAGACAATGTGGGGAAGCAGTTCCTATTATAATTCAGATGATAAGTGCAAGGAATAAATTCTACTTTATTCTGCCAACTTTCATGGAGTTTGGTGACGTATAAAGGTCAGAGGTGATCTAAAATATGTGAAAAAATTCTACCAAATCGTCAAAATCTGAAATTGGATGTAAAACTGTAAAATAAGTTAACTTGCAAGACTCTCTTATGACACCAAACCTGGGGTGGGGATGTACTTGTACAAATCTTTGGGTTATCAAGTCGCGGGCCCAGGCAAGAAACAATCTGGCTGTTGCCCTGTTGTTATAAAAAAAAAGAAACTTAATTTCCTTACACAAAATGGACAGTTTTTACTGCAAAATGATGAGAATTCTTTGATCTTTGCTGAAGTGCATAAAATGCAATAAGTAATGATTCATTGCGTTTAGTTTTCGTAAAAATAGGTTGTAAGGATGTCGGTATACCCGTCTCAGATTTCACGGTCTTTCCTTCTCTTTCATTTCTATATCTTTTTTTGTAAATATGTTATCTGATAAAACTTAAAAAATTCAGGGAAATGTACTTTTATTATCATTATTATTATTATTATTATTATTATTATTATTATTATATTATTATTATTATTATTATTATTATTATTATTATTATTATTATTATTATTATTATTATTAGTATTATCATCATCAGTAGTAGTAGTAGTGGTAGTAGTAGTAGTAGTAGTAGTAGTAGTAGTAGTAGTAGTAGTAGTGGTAGTAGTAGTAGTAGTAGTAGTAGTATTGTTGTAAGTGTTGTCTCCTTCACATTGTCATTTCTTCATTATATTCGTATTTGAAAACCCCTAAACAAGATTCCTCTGCTCATAACGCGGCAATGTCTTTACAAAAGTATTAAATAAGAGACGTTTGCGTTAAACAGTAGATGTACTAGAAGGGCCTAAGGTAACTACCCCGTTTTTCAAACTACCACAGCTTTTTAAAGAAACGGTTTTGAGCAAAATCATTTGGCAAGGGTGTTCCTGCACTGACTGACTAAAATTCTGTGTGAAAATGTGATTGATCCGTGGTATCATGGATGAGTGAGCACATATTAAAGGCAAAATGCCACTTTTCAAAAGTCATTGGGATCATTTTGGGGGATTAGTGATGTGTGATTTTGACACAACCTGTTTTTAATGAATGATGAAACGATATTTATGTTAGTCATCTATCTTTTGATCTCCCCTGGCGCTATTTCGCATATTTTACGCTTCAGTGAGCTCAATTTATTCTATCCTTCCTCAATTTTGAAATTGTAAAATTCATTAAGTTTATTGAGAAAATGAAATCGTATATTTTTCACCGAAATGTACTTTCACATATTGTGCGAACATAAGAGGTTGTAACCATGTCATGGTTGATTTAGCACACTTTATAAATACAGCAAAAAATGCCGTTTTTTTGGCATAACAGATGAACCTGTGACCTTTACGGACTTGCTAAAAACAGCTTTCAAGGCTGATTTCGTGGTAAGTTATCGTGGTAACAAGAATCGGGACAGATAAATAAACAAACATACCACGGACGGACGGATGGATGAACAACAGAAACACATGATACCTAAGATACCTTTGGTAAGGGGGCATAAAAAATCAAACTTTTTACTTCATATAGCGATTTACAAACAAAAATTGTACATCGACTATTTTTTTGTATTTTTGTTTTGTTTGACCTTTAAAACTGACCTTGACGTTGAGAACTTGTAAAAAGAAAGTTAAACGTCAGATATATGAAGAGTTTCATAGCAAAACCCAATATATCCATTTTAGGCAAATTGAGAGAAAAGACATGTTTTTACTGTGCTAATATAGAGCAATGTAGAAAACTCAACTTAGGTTAAATGCTTGTATGTAATAATACTATTACAGTGGCAAATTTACATAAATCTACATATGTCATTTTACCAAAATTTAATTGCTTTAATTGCAGTTTTATGGCAATATCCATAAAACGTTTCTTTGCAAAATGCCATATATCCATATCAAATTCTAAAAAAGGAGGCGAAACGGAGCGTCTAATCAATGTTTTTTTTTTCCCGTGGACTGCATGCTAGTGCACGCCTGGCCTGCCTGAGGTCACTTTGCAACTGCAGAGTTACAGGGCGCCGCCATGTTGATGTGCACGCTGATTGGCCGAGTGGATATATTAGGCTTTGGCATGAAAGTGATGTGGATATATTGGGTTTTGCCATGAAACCATGTTTTTTTTTCTTCAAAATCACCAAATCCCACGTTATGGTGACATTTTGAAGAAAAAAATGTTATCATGCACTTGCCCTGCCTTGGGTCATTGTGCTTCTGTAGAGTTTTAAGGGCGCCGCCATGTTGGGAATGATATGCACGCTGATTGGCTGAGTGTATATATATTGGGTATTGACATGAAAGTCAGGTGGCGTTTATTAGGTTTTGAAATAAAACCGTGTTTTCGAAATCACAAAAATAGACGTTACAGTGAATTTTGGGGGAAATGGAAATGTACGCCGGGTAGCCCTTTCGCTATTCAATATTTTGCTTACCCTTTTTGAAAAAATGAAAAATGGCGTTTATTGGCTTTTGCTATGAAACTCTTCATATATAAATAATAACCGCCATTCCTGCGGTAAAATTTACCATGAAGATGTTTTGAAATAAATGGATGTAACCAAACACGGTTTCCATGGTAACCGAATATATATTTAATTGTATACATGTATGTTGAGTTCTTGGAAGAGAGTTTAAATAGTAAGCCATGACATGTACTTTCAGGACATATGCCATTCTTCAGCTCTATTGCAAAAGCGGGACCGCCACTTATCCCTGCCAACAGTCTACAACTTATTTCTATGAAAACTAAACGCAGTGGAACGGTATTTATTGCATTTTATTCACTTCACTTAAGATTTTAGGAATCGCATCATTCTTCAGTAGAAACTTCCTATCCTTTTTAATGTAAGGAAATAAAATTCAGTTTTTTTTACTAACAGAAGAATGGTCGTCACCCCTACCAAATTTATCTTCCATATCTCATCATCTGCATCAGTTTCCTTCATTCTTGCTTTCTAATCTGATGGCATCAATCATTCCTAATCTCATTTTAAGACAAGGATGTGTATAATAAACCACTACCTATTTAACATTGGACCGTTCTTCGAAGCAGGTTTATCTGGTTTAACAGGTTTAACACCCGTTTAAACATAGGTTTATCCTGGGGGGGGGGTGGGGTGGAGAGGGGTACTCAGATTATAGTCGGACGGGGGTGTGTCGCTGAGAACTTCGAACCCATATACCCACATCTAAGGGTCCTTTTGCCGTAAATATATAGGCACCCATGTCTAAGGGTTAAAACAAAAACATATGTTTGCGCGCGAAGCGCGCCGAAATTTGAAAAAACAAGAAAAATGGGACCTATGTTTAAGGATTTTTTAAGATGAAAAGGGGACCCATGTTTAAAAACTTTTCTTGAAAAAGTCACCCTTCAGAGTGGCAAATCCCCGTATACCCAATATACGCGGGGGCTTTATCCTCAAGTTAGACCATGAGTTTAACTTCCCTTATCCACATGATCCACTAACTGGGCCAACGTGAAACCAACTCAGGGTCAAGTTTAAGTATGGGTTTGTATCTTACAAAACGGTTGAATTTCGTTCATTCGGGCGTTCATTACGTATTTTGGGGTATGTAAATACTACGTTTTCAAAATGAAGGAATAAACTTGTAAAAGCAGCGGTCAATAACCCACCTTATGAACACCAATGCTAATTCCGTTGAAATATACAATTTTCAAAATGATCGGCGAATATTGTGCGCTAACTTCAGTATGTAGTGAGCTATGGGGAGATCTTCCGCGTGCATTGTGATTTCTGTGTTATCTATGGGCAAAAGATTGATGGCCACTCACTAAAAACTAAAATAAGCGACTTGTCCACTTCATCATGTTGGCGCATGGTAGATTTCCGAAATATCGCTATTTGCAAGGCTTCACAAAAGTGCCTGTAAAATCCGTGACAATTGGTAAAAAAATAACAAATGAGGTGTCATTAGAATTGTTTTGAGTTACTCTTCACAAAGCATGTAAAATAAAGGTCACAAACACTATGGTTTTCTTACAAATTTTAAAGTTTTACAGTCAATTCCAAATTTTGACGATTTGGGGAGCATTTTGTCCAATGTTTCAGATGACCTTTGACCTTTATACGTCACTAAACTCTATGAAATTTGGCCAAATGTTGTAAAATTTATTCCTTGTTCTTATCATCTGAGTTATAATAAAAAATGCCTCCACACGTTGTCTTTTTAAAAAGACTTGTGAAATACGGTATTTTTATCAAAAAAGTGTGGAGTGGTTGCTATGGTTACCTGGCAAGCATTCATGCGTGAAGATAGAAAACTCGCAATAAGCAAAAAATATAACTTCAAAGTATGTACTTTATGAAAATATTAACTTGTACAGCTCTAGCAAAAGTGACCACCATATGCCTTATCCAGACGACTTTTTGGGCCTTCGCCACCAGACTACAAGTTTAGTTTTGGGGATTTTTTTGTTATTTGAAAGCTTTAGATTCTGAATGTCAGTTTTTTTTAAATTAATTAATGAAAAATCTCCGGGGGCCCCCTGAAATTTTACATTATAGCATCCAATAAGATATCATGTGTTATACCTCATCTGAAAGAGCAGACTGAGCTCTTTCAGGTGAGGTATAACTCGTATAACCTTTTTAACCCTTTGGATGCTATAATGTAAAATATAGTCAAAAATATCGGGGGTCCCCCCCCGACGATTTTTCATTAATTAATTATAAAAAAGACAAAAAAGGTTATATGAGTTATACCTCATCTGAAAGAACCCAGTCTGCTCTTTCAGATGAGGTATAACACATGAAACCTTAAAGCCTTTTTAACCCTTTGGATGCTATAACGTAAAATTTCAGGGGATCTCCCCGAGACTTTTCATTAATTAATTTTAAAAAAAAAAACTAAAGACATTCAGAATCTATTATTGCAGGGTTATGACTTTGGGGCATAAAGCTTTCAAATAACAAAAAATTCCCAAATCTAAACTTGGGCTTTAAATTAGTGTTACTGGTGTTGATATCAGCCCTTCCAGTAATGTCAACGAGTATGTTCCATAGGCGGGCGCGTAACTCAGATTCGGTACCCCCAGCAGCCCAGAATGTGGAGTCCATTTACCTTCTAAGCCCTGACTAGTCTGCAGGCACAGACTTTATTTTGGCACTAAAATATTACAGCGCCTTGAACCAAGACTAATCTTGTTAGTGCTTGTCCGGAGCAGCTATGACACAGGGCCTTTAAGGAAGTACTAATCTGCAGCACAGGTTGTTCAGACCCTGATTGGCGTAGCACGACGGACAAAGGTTTGAGCCTTCAAACTAAGGCCTAAAAGCATGGGGTCCAGGGCAGGGCCTGTTGCAGGACCATGTGGTAAGGCCTCTGGGGAAATATGTATTTTAGCATTTCAATGCAATCTGATATGCGATAAACAAATGGGTTCCGTTAACAGGTTAAATAGAAATCCGGTTTAAGTGATAGGCTAACATTGTGGAGCTTCTATATTATGTATATTATGTATACAGTGTATTGTGTAATATCTACATTATCTATATTATCTACTATAATGAGATTATCTATATTATCTGTATTATCTATGTTATTATCTATATGATCTATATTATTATTATTATGTGGAGTGTACGCTTTGTTCATTCAAAGTGTCACGCTTTGGTCATTCAAATTAAAAGTTGTTCACAAAATTGTAGTTTTCCCCTACGCCGCATGCGTATTTTCTCCTACGGACACTACTTTTCCCCTACGCCCTATTGCCCAATTTTCCCTACTTCCTTCGGTAGGCTTAAAATCCTACTCGGTAAGGATTTTCCCCTGCGAGTGATACCCTTGGTTCACAGCCAATCAATCCAGGTCAACGCTGCTGTGTACGTGTGTTAATAATTCAACGATAGCTGCACTGAAGAAACTCTTGCCAGTCAAGGCTGTCGCTCGTAGGGGAAAATCCCTACCGTAGGGAATTTTAGCCAACCGAAGGTAGTAGGGAATCCCTACGGGGAAAATGACCTTCAGTAGGGGAAAATAAAGATTTTCTAAGAACTACCATATATATTCGTCTGTAGACATTATTTGGAAAAATCCATTGTCCAAGTTGGTCACCATATCTTATAATTACGAAAACCCGTATAATGCTCGCTTGTCTCAGTATCTAGGTGATCACAATGTCAACTT
>JZLH01S0292258.1:48495-59812 GCA_001188425.1 Eucidaris tribuloides
ATCCGTTAACATATCTTTTCTCCGGTAGTGTGTTATATTTCATCATTGTGACCATACTTTTTAACCAATCAATGAAACAAAGAATATTTGAGGCAGTTATAATGGGGTATCCTACGGGGAAAATGACCTTCAGTAGGGGAAAATAAGATTTTCTAAGAACTACCATATATATTCGTCTGTAGACATTATTTGGAAAAATCCATTGTCCAAGTTGGTCACCATATCTTATAATTACGAAAACCGTATAATGCTCGCTTGTCTCAGTATCTAGGTGATCACAATGTCAACTTTCTCAATTAAAATAAATCTCTTGCATTTACTAAGGTTATTTTGAAGGGGAAAACGCACCATCGTAGGGGGAAAGTGTCTTTTTGTAGGGGAAAACATAGCTCTGTAGGGAAAAATTGGCCTATTGAATTGAATTGATTTTATTTACCACTTTCATTAAAAACAACATTACAAATATACAAGATATATATACAAAGCATGGATAATTGTCAAAATTACAAGAAAAAAAAACAGACATATTGTAACAAAGAAACAAAATACACATATTAACAAGGAAATAACAAACGTAGAATGAAAAGTGGGTGGACCATTAAAAAAGTTTCGGCGAAACTTACGAAATAAATGATCCAAG
Source organism: Eucidaris tribuloides (assembly GCA_001188425.1). NCBI lineage: Eukaryota > Metazoa > Echinodermata > Echinoidea > Cidaroida > Cidaridae > Eucidaris > Eucidaris tribuloides. The sequence continues at coordinate 49,136 of JZLH01S0292258.1, forward strand.
AAAAGTCTTATTAGTAAAAACTTATTTGTTGTTTGAATTACTTACATCACAAAACATAAAATGGGGGGGGGGGGCAAAAATATTATTATATTTGTTGTAGTAAGAAATGTTTAAGCCTGGATTTGAACGTATTGGGGCGTAGGGGAAAAGTAGTGTCCGTAGGGGAAAATAGGAAAGGAGGCGTAGGGGAAAATTAAAATTTTGAGTGGCAGCCCTGTTGCCAGTGCAGTTAATACGGCGCCCCGGGGGGGGGGGGGTCGCTCTCCACACGGCCTGTCTCCCACCCGTGTCCAACAACCTCAGAAATGCACCCTAAACGGCGTAACCTATATAACCAAATTTGCAACCCTAGATGGCGTAACACATCAGAAAAGCTACCCTAAGTGGCGTGACTCCCAGGAAATCCACTTATTCTGATACCCTAAGTGGCGTGAACAGGGAATCCACTAATTTGATACCCTAAGTGGCGTAAACGGTGAAATCAACTAATTTGATACCCCACCCAAATGTCCTTCTCATCTATAACATTATTGTACATTGCGCAACCCGAAGAGGTTCACTTAACAATTCATAAATAATTCTCCTAATTATCAAATGTTCATGTAGAAGATGTTATAAGATCCACAACAAATTTGCACCCCTAAATGGCGTAATCTACATTACCAAATTAGTATCCCTAAATGGCGTGACATGTGAGAAAGGGCTACCTTAAGTGGCGATTGCCAGCGAACGGTGCTGAAAAAGATACCCTTTTCCCAAAAGACGTCGACGACGCCCGAGGGCTGGAAAAGGGACCCTTTACGACGCTTTTTCTGGACGCGGGTGCGTAGCAGGCCGTGTGGAGAGCGACCCCCCCCCCTCCCCCGGGATACGGTGCCAGGCAAGACCCGAAATGATCGAAGGTAAGAGAGAAATGTATGCCTTTTAAGCTATAAATATCGTAATGTAGTTGTGCAGACTGATCAGTCAGTATTATGTCTATCAGTAAAAACACTGATAGAGGATATCTCAGCACAGTTTTCAGAGTCGTTCGTGTTCGTTTGCATTCGGTCAGCTTCACACTGTCACCGTCACTGTCGACTGTCTGTCCACGGCTTGCATTGCCCCAATGACGCTCTCTAGTGTACACGCATGGTACATTATAGCAGGCCAAGCTGTAATACAGTGCAGACCCGAACGACTTAATTCGATCAGACAAAATACGATAGGATTGTGGTAACATTATACTCTGCACAACTGCAATGAAAAATCAAATCTCCCTTACCTTCATTCATTTCGGGTGTCGCGGTCTTATCCTTCTTGCTTCCTTCGAAGATGTAAACATAAGCACTGTAATGTTAGCTATTCGCTTCGCCGGTGTTATTGTAATCAACCCCCCCCCCCACAAAGGCACAGACACTCACAAAAAAAATAAATAAACACACACACCAACATTCGCAATCACACATTTGCAAAGCACCAATCCGATTTTTGTCCCTCGGCATGACAAGTACAATTTTGAATTCTCTTACGATATGGACTGTCAGTGTATGGTGCAATTTTTTGGTCCTCAAAGCTTGATGTCTGGCGTTTTCTTTGTATAATTATGATACCCAAGAATCAAAATTGTTTCAGATCATACACCGAGTAAAAAATAATTATCAGTTTGTGTGTTTTTACGGATGAAATATGGCAGATTAATACCTGTACATTCTCGAATGTGGTTGTGTGTGGTTGTGTATGTATGTGTATATGTGACCTGTCACCACGATGCCCTGATAAAGTCGCACACACCAAAGCTAAGGAAAGTGATAAATATCGTAGCGGATGTAAAAATATAAAAGGTGAACCGTTATCCAGACAGTCAAAGTGTAATGATCTTCACATGCTACAAGAGTTTATAAATTTGCATTTTTTTTTACCAAAGTATGTTTCTTCCATTTATATGCATTATTGATGTGGACTTTATCAGGCGCATCGTGTGACGAGCGTCCAATATTATATAATATATATATATATGTGTGTGTGTGTGTGTGTGTGTGTGTGTGTGTGTGTGTGTGTGTGTGGGAGAACATGGGAGAAGGGACTCGGGTCGTACCACCCCCGAAATTTCATAAGGCCCCCATTCCCCCTCCCCCTGAAAAAGTAAATACACAAATAAAAAAATCGAGGTCTGTTCACAATGGCATAAAATGATGAATGAAAAAGCATTGACTTGATCCAGTACACTAAAATCATAAAAATGTGGGGATACGAGAGAGGTGGATTCCTAGGGGGAGGATTGTTTTGGGACTTTGAAGGGGGAACGGAATACTACTACTACTACTACTACTACTACTACTACTACTACTACTACTTCTAATAATAATAATAATAATGAATAGTTATAATAATAACTGTTGTTATCATTATTACATTATTGTGCTTTTGCGAGCTGTTTTTGATAATAATTATTACTACAATTATTGTCTAATAATTATTATCTAATAATAATAATAATAATAATAATAATAATTAACAACAGAAGTAGTATTTTTAGAAGTAGTAGTATGGTAGTTGTAATTATCATTTAAGTGAAAAATTACAATATAAATAATAAGAATATAATAATCATCATTATCATCATCATCATCATCATAGAATTAGAATAATAATAATAATAATAGTAGTAGTAGTAGTAGTAGTAGTAGTAGCAGCAGCAGTAGTAGTAGTAGTAGTAGTAGTAGTAGTAGTAGTAGTCGTCGTCGTAGTAGTAGTAGTAGTAACAATAATAAGCTCAGTTCACGCCCACCAATGTGCTTTGAAGTGACAAATGTGGAAGAATAATCATATAATTTTCAGACACACACAGCGAGGTGGAATGAGAGAAGGGGATAAGAGCTAGACGGGATAATAATAACAGTGGCAACAACATCAGCAACAACAATAACAGCAATAATAATAATAATTATTATAATAATAATTATAACAAAAATAATCATCATCATCATCATCATCATCATCATCATCATCATCATCATCATCATCATTATCGTAATCATAATCCTAATAATATAAGTAGTATAAGTAATAGTACTACTGTAGTAATATTTTTAGCAGTAAAAGTAGTAGTTTTATTGTAATTATCCTTTAATAATGAAAATTAAAAAAATAATCATAATAACAATGATAATAATAAATATTGATATCATTGTTACCATAATTATAAAATTATCATAACATGATAATGTGATAGTAGCAGCAGCAGCAGCAGCAGTAGTAGTAGTAGTAGTAGTAGTAGTAATAGTAGTAGTAGTACATGTTGAAGTAGTAGTACCAGTTGTAACAGCAGTACCAGAGGCAAATCCAAGGGCCGGACCCCTGTTTTTGGTAGTTTTTTGAAAATCATTAATCTCCAAACAGGGGCCCACCCCCCTTTTCGGGAATTTCTGGATTTGCCTCTGAGTAGTAGTTGTTGTTGTTGCGCAAAACTCTCAGCCGACCTGCCGAGGCAGCTAGTTGTTAATATTTATAACGTTACTATAGGGATCTCATTCCATGAGAAAAGCTGCGATCACCATGTTTGTGAAGAGTGGAAGGAAATAAAAAAAACTTTCTGGCAGACTATGGATTTCTTTCAGGTTCATATTTTTTTTCAATGAAGTAATTCAGTGAGATACAATGACATTGAATCAATGATACGATATGGCACAGGTACCCGGTGTATTTGACATAACATTAGAGTTACTAATTCATGTTTGTTAGCACGACACACACGAACTGCTTAGTTACTGACGACTTGTAACTTCTGACTTGACTGATACAGACTGATGCAGTGGCAGTGCAATCGTATGTTATGTGTATAGCTTGAAGTCATTGTTGAAATATAACGTTATACGTACATTATAAAGTTGATTTTGCAACGTATATTTTTATTGTTTTCAGATCACGGGGATGCTGGTGATAATAACCAACCTAAATGCAGTAACCATCCAAACGTGGCTGCCACGTTCTTCTGCAGACAATGTAAGCCTAACAATCTAGCATGCAATGACTGCTTTGCACAACTTCACAGAAGTCATGACTGCCCAACAGTGGATGACGAAAGCAAGCAAATTGGACAGAAGATTCAAGAACAGTTCAAGAAAATCGACCAGACCAAAACTCTATTAAAGGAAATAGAAAAGACGACCCAAATATCACCGGATGCTAGACAAAAGCATCAACAGGATTTTCAAAAAATGAGAGACAATATAAACAAAGTTTCATGTGAAATTATGGAGATGCTTGTCCGAGAAAGGGATACACTTTTGGTTCAAGTAAATCAATTGGAGACAGCTATGAACGAGAAAATATGGGGGAAATTGTCGACAAAGCTAGACACTTGCGAAGCCAGATTGTCGAAAATATTAGAGAACAAATCCTATTTCAAGGAACAGGGTGAATATGAATCCGCTCTTAAACAGACGGACAGAATACACGACGCATCTTTTAAGGACGGGGCCCTTACAACCATTAGCAATGCCGATGTTTCATTTAAATCAACCCCCGATGTGACGCTAGGACATATTGAGCAGACTGCGAGATGGCAGCACGGTGACACTATCCCTTTACCACAGGAGAAGCGGGGCAAAGTGAATGCATGTATAGCACTGAGTAATACAAATGTTGCTGTAGGATACGCTAATGGAGGGATCGATATCATCAGTGTCGATGGCAAAAAGCGGACAAGGATCGCAGATGACGTTAGAATATGGGATATGGATGAGATGAGTGATGGTAACATTGTTGTATGTGACATGGGTAAGAAGTTAAGTATCATTACTACTGATGGTCATCAGCTGTCTACGTCGTTTACCACGAGGCAAACCAGCCAACACAGCTGCGTATGTGTGGACGCGCATGATGCCATCTACGTGAGTTATGTAGAATTCAACACTATAGATGTGTTCAAGCCATCGGGTGGATTGCCCATCAGGAACATCAAACCGGGCCTCATGCCTTGTATCATATCCGTGATGAAGACAGGTCACATTGCATTCACCGAGTATGCACGGGGTATCAGCGATGCCGTTCAGATCATCACTGGGGATGGCAAGGAGGTTTGTAGAATACCGGGTCAGGAAGGCCGTGATCCATTCTCGACGTGTGATCAGGCTGGCAATGTCTATGTCGCTTTGAAGGCAAAGGACGGTCAGACATCAATCATGAAATATTCAATGCACGGTGAGCATCTCGAGACTGTGGTTGATAATGTACAGACATTCCATACAGCAAATTGTCACTGGCTTCAACTGACCTGTCTGTCTCCCAGTGAGTTGATCCTGTGTGACCGAGGATCTATCTACATCTACCGTAGACGACCTACACTCACTGAATTACTGGCAATGATGGAATGAATAATGATCATTCTGCCCATGCTGTTGTAAATATAAGTTTGATAACATCTCAAACAATATCACTTATTTAAATAATAGGCATATCTACAAATTAAAGCACAACACCAAATCAGAGTTGTTTGTTTGGCCGTTTGAATAGATATTCAGTCACAATACTCTCATAATATGGATTAAAATCAAATTACAAGGTGAAATATGATTGCTGCCTTTGCTGCAGCTAGGCTTTTGTAAATTTGTGTTTATTCAAAATTACCACGAATATGGTACTTGTAAGTATATTCATAGCAATTGGATCACTGTAAAGCATGTACAACAAATCACCGTAATTGTTTTAGTGTAACTGCAAGCTTGTCATTTGTAAGCCACAGGGTATATAGTGACATAATGACATTTGAATATACAGGGGGTAATGGACTCTGTACCTCAATTTATGAATATTATCAACTACTAGGTGTTAAAAATAATATTTGTCAATTTTGGAAATTAATAACACAAAAACTGTACAACAGATTATACTGGCATTGATTATAGTTACAGCATAATAGTGAACATTTCTGTTTTAGGTGGTTTTAGGACGATATCACTAATCAGTTTTATATAATTAATGCTTTTTTAAAAAGTTAGGGTTCAGATTTTGCTCAATATCCAACCCCCTGTACAAAATCGAAACTGTACAGAAATCGAATGGTGTGTGTGAGAGTGTGTGTCTAGTCCCCACACAATAGCATTAGACAATGGCTATGGATAGTGAATAAAGTCTAGCAGCCGCCAGGCTACTTACTAATGAATATTAATAATGCAACCTGGCTGTAGTGAGAGATTGGAATGCCAAGGTTTCTACCGTGCACTGTTCTGTTCACCGGCCGCCATTGTCTATTGCTATTGTCTGGGGACTTAACACACTCTCACACACACCATTGGTTTCTGTGCAGTTTCAATTTTGTACAGGGGGCTGGATGTTGAGCAAAATCTGAACCCTAACTTTTTAAACAAGCATGAATTACATAAAACTGATTATTGATATCATATTCAAACCACCTCAAACAAAAATGTTAACTATTATGCTGTAGCTATACTCAATGCCAGTATAATCTGTTGTACAGTTTATGTATTATTAATTCCCAAATAACAGAATATATTTCTAACACCAAAGTACCGTTTGGTTTTCTTCCGCGAATAAAACTAGTTTTTCCGGACAGTCGGAAAACAAACTGAGAAGAAAACCCATTACTTTTCGGTTTTTACACTGTGAAAAAAACTGAGAAAAAAACGGCGAAAAAACCTCTCACAACAATATTTCCGGCACAATAAATATATTGAATGCAGTATTTGGGTGAATTAGTATACATTACAACAAATATTAACTTGGCCAATCAACATACATGTACTTTTAACAGACAATAAAAACTATCTTGAACTTACTTGCCACAATCTACTAATCCGAAAAGAAATCAATATTTTTGATAATAAAATAATTATCATTTCTCAAACAATCTTCTATATAAAAGGGCACATAAGCAGAGTATACTAGATGTACAGTGAGCTGGCATGGATCTGTTTTCACTGTAAAGTATTGTCCCATAACATGTCCTATACTGTATATATCATTGTTTACTTATGTCGCTATCGATGATGTTATAATTATCAATTCCTAAAAAACAATACACATCTTTGGCATTCCACGCACTGTGTCACTACTTAGCTTTTGTCATATTTCAAAACGCAAGTTTAGTATTCGGGAATTTTTTTAATTTCTTATTGAAAGTTTATGCCCAAAGGACATACAGGTACTCACACCTAACAATTTCTGAATGTCTTTAGTCTTTTTTTTAAGAATTATTCATAATGAAAGAATCTTGGGGGAGGGGAGGACTCTGAGATTTTGGACTATATTTAATTCATAGCATCAAAGGTTAATAAGCATTAAGCGTACCTGAATATACCTCAATCAGAAGAAGCAGACTGAGCTATCGATGAGGAGGTAAATTCAGCTTAATCTTAACACCTTATTAACCCTACTGATGCATAATTTAAATATTAGGTCAAAACTGGGGTCCCTGCCCTCCCCAGAAGATTTTGAATTAATTAATTAAAAAAATAGACTAAGGCTTAGAATCTGGTATTGGTTCGTGATTCATGACTGTTTGATAAACCTTTAAATAAAAAAAAAATTTGCCATAACTAAACTTGCGGCTTAATTCATCGCATAACTTTATAACCATTTGCCTTGTCTGGCACAAACCTATTAACTGTATCACTACTATAATGATTAAATGTAACTTTGTTGGCATCAAAGCAATTCGTCTCTTAAAAATCTTCTGAGACAAAAGTGACCCAGATTTTAATCGTGTTGTGCACAACAGCTTTACATTCAGGGAATAAAATACACGGCGATTAGTGCGATTTCACCCGTTGGCAAAAAGAGTCCTCCGAAACTTGCAAATGTCCCCATAATTGCCATATAGCGGTTTTATACAAAGAGTATCGGACATGAAAAGTTTAGCCGCGTAAGGAAGAAAATCTTTATTTTTTTTCCCCCATGCGCAAGGCTAATTGATCTTGACTATTTTTCCTCCATGCTAAACTGGAAGACTACATTATGGATATAATCAACTGAGTACAGTTACAGCCTTGATATATGTAGTTCCATGATGGATAGCCGCACCATGGAATAGGAGGGAAGTCGACAACCTATGGTTAGAAGTTCAACATCAATGAACAAATGGGTGTTCAGAGAACAAAAAAAACAAAGAGAGACTGTATGTCATTATTGAAGTTATCTAGTTTAAAAATTAAAATCTTTGAATAAAATAACGATAAAAAATAACCACTTTGGAGTTTTTATCGTTTCTTCCATAAAAAGCGTGATAAAAACCCTGTTCCGGATCGAAAAAACATGAGTAAAACTCGCGGAAAAAACGCCTGCGGAAGAAACTGCAAGCCCTGGCCTAGAACCTAGTTCATTCAATCTATCATCGATTTAACTTTTATAATGTAATTGTATATCCTAGCCCTTGCATACCCGGGTTTCTTTTAAGGGGGATGTTCAAAAGGCTGCGACAATCCACTTCCCCCTCAAAAAGACCACCAAGTCCATTAAAAAAAAAATGATGGAAATCGATGCGACGAGCAGAAACAAAAATAATAAAATTCAATAATCACCCCAACTCCGCCCCCTCGGTACGCCTATGATACTATAGCACTCACGTCCTGTGATGAAATTCGAGTACGTCGATTTACATCATGTGTAAATGACGAAGAAATCTGCGTTGACCCACAGATGACACTGGGAATGCTTGGTTCCCCCACCCCCAAACAAAAGACACTGAGGTGTTAAATTTAACACGTGTGTCCTAATATAGAAAGCACATGTGCAGTTAAATTTTAACACCCCGGGTGTTATTTTAGCACCAAAATCATCAAACTATACACCGAACTTATTTCCTTAACATTATTTTTAAATTTCGAATAAACAACATTTTATGTATACATTTCTGTCAACACCAAGGAGATAAATTTAGCACCATAGTTTTTGCAGTGTTAGTGAGATTCAGAATATATTTGTTTTTTAATAAAACACCCATTAAATTATATCAGAAATAGAGTTCGCCATTTAAAAAATTTGAGAGTGCCACATTTTATAATAGTTCTCTAATAATTTGCATTTTTATGGGAAAAAAAACTAACAAAAAAAGGGACCATCAATAAGCCCCTAAATAATAACAAAGAAAAAGACATGTAAACAAACAAAAAATTCGAAACAAACCTTTGTTCAAAAGACGTCGCTTGGGACAAGTTCCCGTTTGTGTTCAAACTGACCATAAATTGTTATGGCGCAGTAAACAAAGTATTCCTATCAATTGGTATGGATATTTGGAAGTTTGGAGACATTTTCACTTTTTTTGTAAATATTACAATAGATCAAAATTGAAGAAATGTCAGACCGAACGGTGAGTTTATTTATCGTTATAACGAACCAAATATAAAACCCCACTAAATGCATAAAATCTGCATAAAAATAGATTCACATGCATACATAATAGGTTAAGGAACAAACTATGTTTTTTTTTTTGATTTTCAGAAAACACTTGATCTCGTTTAATTAATAGTAATCAAAACAATGATTTCTTTATAGTTACTTGGCTGAATGCAAGCGTATTAGCCAGAAGGTGAATTGTTTTGTGGTTATTTGTAGGAACGAAGATGTATGAATATCATTGTCTCTCGCCCAAGTTTATACATGGTTCCAGTCAAATTTATTGCTGTACACATGCGTGACCAAAAAAACGCGTTTAAAGGGGTGTTTTTTTCAGTTTTAACCGCGGGCCGCGCGTGCACTCGTTAAGGGTATCAACAACACAGATTTTCCAAAAAAAAGGGTGGTTTTGAAAGAGTGGTCAAACGTATTTAGGGTATGTTTCTTTCTTCAAAGCTTTTTTTTTGAAGACTGGCCAAACGTGTTTAGGGTATGTTTTCCCTCCAAGCTTTTGTCTATTTAAGCTTATTGTTAGCAAGTAGACAAAACTTGTTTAGGGGTCATATTCTGGCGACAACTTGTTTAGGGGCCAAAATGTGTAAATGAAGCCCGCGAAAAACTTGTTTAGGGGGTTATTTTGCACACAGAGAAAAACTTGTTTAGGGGGTGTCTGGAAATAATTTGGTCACGCATGTGTACAGCATTATATTTTACTGACCCCCCCCCCCCCCGGGGTCGGATACCACACAAAGTGCATGTACGAGTTTTTGTTGTAGAGTGAGATTGGTAATACAAATGTATTATGTGTAAATATTTTTGACAAATCAAATTTCTGATTGTTTTTACTACAGTGGAACGATGATTCATTTTCCAGCTAAACTTCGTGTACTTATATTTGTATGTCTCCAGCTGTTTGTACATATATTTTGCCAGCATTTAGAATAAAATAATGAGGCTTTCATTCCGTTATATCAATTTGTAGATATTTTTCTTGATTGTATCATGTGTTGTAGGTCCATGATTGTATTAACAGATTTGGGACTAATTCTGCGTTTACATTTTGACTACACAGTATATATTACGTCATTTGTTGACGAAAGTAGTATAATAGGTATTCGGTATAGAAGACTTAGTATCTAAACAGTAAACACTACACAAAAAATAAGTTTCAAATACCATAATTTTTTAACGACACAATTTAAGAGGGGTGTTCTTACATTAATGGAATAACTTCTGTGTGACAACGCGATTGATCCGTCAGGCGAAGAATTTTTGTTTTTCAAATCCAAGGTCCACAATTTTTCCCGGTCACGCCAGGCTCCGAAAACTCGCTCACCGGAGGGG
>JZLH01S0292280.1:9809-25877 GCA_001188425.1 Eucidaris tribuloides
TTCATACCTTCAAATGAAGTTACAACAATTTTTAAAAATAGGGTTGACTGTCCCTTTCAAAGAAAAATAGTGTTAGCAGAGAGACAAAATATCTATAACTGCTACAAGGACGGGAACCCTACTTGGAATTCTATAAGGTGGGCCCCTGGAAACCATCTATTAGGATGGCGAGCACTTCCCCCTGCCATAGGTCCGTTTTCTTGACTTATACGCACCCCCTTCTTATGGCTACGGGCCTGCAAAACGCATTTTTCTTCTTGGAATTTCAAAGTTTTCCTTTGAAATTGCCTTTTCACCATTAATGACATACATGTACATACAATATTCCCTATAGAAAATGGAAGTGCTAGTTAAGCCGTGAGCTTCATCGAGCGGAGCTCCGTTACTCCCACCCGGGACGGGGACCCTATACTTGGAATTCTATAAGGTGGGCCCCTGGAACCCATCCATTAGGGTGGTTTGTCCAATCCCCCTGGTCATAGGTCCGGGTTTTTCTTTTTTATAATAGCTTAATATGATACCTCACTTTGAAATATTGGCTAGGGGCTGCAAAACGAGCATTTTCTCAGTTACTAGATAAATTCACCAAAGTTTTTCCAAAACGGCTCCGCTTTTGCAAAGCGATTGTAGCACTCCGTCGTGAATGGTTTTGTTTGGGCAGGTATGTTGCAGTGAAGCGTACTGATAAGTGGAATTGCGTTTAATTCACGGTCACTCTGACAAAGAAAACCATAGTATGTCACTATAGAATAGATCGTATAACATTAAAAAGTGACGATTTTTTATTAGCAAATTGTTGAATTGGGCGGTAATGTTTTAACACCAAAAAATAGAAAAAACAAACCTTGACAAGGGTACCCCCTATCCCGCCCCTACACGCTTAGCGTTCGCAAGGCTAAATTCCACCTATCGTGAAAATGCAAATTTTGGCACTGAGCGACTGGGTGCCCCCCCCCCCCCATGAGCTGAACCACAGGTACGCCACTTGCATGTAACTACATGTAAATGTAAATCAAAGGGTCCAGAATCAAGAGAAAAAATGTGCAGATATCATTCTACCATCCCATCCTGGTCCTTTGTTAACTGGAATTGTCCCAATATTTTTCTTGTTATTTCAAAACTATAAATTTGAAATTCACACGCAAGTTTACTTGATTTTCTCACCGTGGCCCTAGCCTATATGTAAACATGAAACATATGTCTGCCTGGGGTAAAGGCGCTTATAGTAAATGTGGTTGGTACCAAGTTCCATATTGGATTACTGGAATAGCATATAAGTTTTTGACACATTCTTGCGGCCACAACAAGATCTTGCATTGGATTAACTCTTTAAAATGCCAGGAAATTATATTGTGTTGTTGTGGTGCATACATGTACGGTTATTTGCAACTTTAACAAGTACGGTACACTGTTAAACTTAGCCTTATTGTAGGTTTGTCTTTGTATATTTCTTTTTGTTGGGGTGGGGGAAGTTGCACTGGATAACATGGAGTTAGTTCGTTTGGTCTAATGTGAAGTAAATGTTTCATCGGGCAGTTGAGCTCTAAATCTACATGCAAATTTAGATACGTCACAATTGGTATACTTCTTTATACTGCGGCTTCTGCAAGCAGCACAAACTATTAAAAATATTTCATGCACACGATATACATGATTATTCAATTGAGGTATGCACAATCTATCATACATAACCACATCTGGCTCCACAATTTGTGACAATGCTACTATCTCTTATCAATGAAGTTTGTAAATATGGTATTGCCACACGGATCTACAGACGAAAAGCCTGAGAGCAGTTTACCCTACAGCAGGGCCTCACATTAACTTTTTTTCGTGCTTATTGCTTCTTGTGCAGTAAAAATTTATCGATATTAATCAAATTTTTACTTGCCCCTGAAAAAAATAATTACTCCCCGAAAATACAAAAATTACAGGGAAACAGTAAATCCATTACCTTTCTCTTTTCTTAAACCACAAACGGGCTGTCATTGAAGTTTCTTATTTTGATCTCTTTTTTTTTTTTTTTGGGGCGGCGGTGCAAAACATGTGATTATGAAATTTGAAGCAGCTCATGAAAATTCTTACCAATTCTGGCACAGTTCAATCACTCAATGACACACAAAACTAGGACAGGAATACAAACACTCACTACACACCACATGACATACGAAAATGATGACAATTTGTCTTATTCTGTTCTTCGTTTAATGCAAAATACTTTCTAGAATATCTGTTCTCACATGTCAGCTTGAGTTTGGACATATTTTTCCCATCTGCTATACAAACAGATTCTTTACTTGCCCAATCGTGGCAAGTAAATTTTAAGATTTTGATGTTTTACTTGCCGCAACATAGAATTTACTTGCCCCGGGCAAGCGGGCAAGTGCTAGTGTCGAGCTCGCCGTACAGCACAAAGTGGGAAAAATGGACATAAATGATCATGGTACGGCTTGTTAGACCATCGTCCATTGATCTTCTGGTCAGATTGCCTGATGCCATCAGTCTTACATGTAGGTCTAACTGTAATGTAAGGAGATGGGCCTTTACTGCGACAGCCCACACGCAACTCGCAAGCAATCAAATTAGGCAAGGCCAATGTGAAAGTTTCAATTTGTCTGAATTTTCTCGGAAATGAGAACTCAATCAATTGTAAAAAAATATATGGGCAACTGCACAGGTTGGTGGACAAACCAAGCACTACATAAATTGGCTCTATTTCAACTCATGTTACATTTTATTGGTTCGATTGGCTATGATTTATTAAGAAACATTGGGGGTCATCATTTCTACCCCAAATTATGCTTCTGTTATGCTGCCTTCTAGGAGAATTGGCAACCATACACAATATGCTACGTGTGGGACTAGGCTCCACCTACTGTGAATAAGTCTAAGTTTTATGAAAAACCATCATTTTTTTCTCCAGTTTTTTCCATGAAATAGTGTTAGAGCATATAATACTGCAATGACAAATGTATTGCTTTTCCAATAAAAATCTATTTACGTGAAGATACATGTAACCCAGAAAATATGTCTTTGGACAAAATGTAACGTGAGTAACCGTAACGCGAGTAACTGATGTTCTTGTAGTTTATACAAAAATAGGGTAACCCACTACATTTTGCATATAGTCAGTTTGTCTATCAGAGTGCTTGCTTTGATAAGGATACAACTTTTTTTGAAAGAGAGCTCCACATGAGGAAATTTTTTCAATTAAGCCCTCTTTACATTTTATGCATGTCCAAATTCTGTAACGTGAGTAACCGAGACATTTAAATGATTTTCATATAGTTCCATTTATTTTCCCCAATTTTTATTTTGTACAAATCAGAAGCAACATGTATACTTTGTGATGCCATAAAGACTTTAAGCTATCTACCATTAATATTGCAAGAGATCAACAAGTGAATCAAAATGCCTTCAAATGTAACGTGAGTAACCGTGGAATTGCCCATATACATCTCTAAAGTCTAGAGTAGACCTAGACTGAAAATTGTATAAGCTACACAGCACCAAATTTTGTTAAATTACCAAAGTCTGCTTCTGAAACGGGGAGCTTTCTATCCTTCCGATGCCTGGTTATTTAAATACCGACACATTCGCCATGTTTTTCTGAAGATTTACTACTGTGCCACGCACAAGCTGGCACAGTAAGTCTTGGGGAAAAACATGGCGAATGTGTCGGTAATAGTAAATAATGTCAAGACATCATAAGAAAACTAATGCTACCTGTTTAATTTAAACAGGCAGTCAGACAGACGCTGATATTGATGATTTAACAAACTTGGTGCAGCGCAGATAGATAACATACAATTTTCAGTTTCATTACATATATTTTTTTTGAATGAATGTGTTTTTGTTTCGGAGAAAAGTTAGACAAACTTACTGATTCACTTTCACTTTGCCTAATTTGATTGTACAAACACGCACTTGCATGCAAGAACACCCATACATGATACAACAAGGGGAATATAGTGCAATAGTCTGCTATGTATTACCCCTTACACCTTAACAAGACTCTGTATTCTCCTCTTGGTAAATGTTCATTCATGTGCGAGGCATGGAAAAGGGTTCCAAAAATCTAGCACCTATTTTTTAATAAACTTTTTATTTCAACTCACAAAACTATTCTGCACCAAATATTCATGCCTTGAGTCGTTATTCAGAAGAATTCGTGGTGGTTAATTCATTAATTTTAAAGCTGAAATTATTTCATATAACGTTAGGGGTCTATCATTCAAAATGCAATTTTTGGCCTTGATTGAATAAGATTGGAGACAAGCTACCACTCCTGTGAGTGGTACCTTGCCCCTCCTTGCCCCTTGCCCCGGGCTGGGCAAGGACGGGCCCCTCTCAGTCTCACTCACAGAAGTCATAGCTTGACTTTGTGTACGATACTTATACAAGGACAAAAATTGTATTTCTGAATAGATAGAAGTATAGACCTATTTTAGGTAGGGTCATAACACTATGGTGCTGCTGAAGATATCACTGAAAAATCAATGAGTCAATTCGTCCTGAATTTTCAATTCATCAATTTGCCACAGATGTAAAACGACTTAGCATAATAAAGGCATTTTTGGAAAGCTGAATGCACCTAAAATATTTTTGAAGCAAAGCCATTGGAGCGCAATGAAGCTCACAGTTTCAAATTAGGCATTATCAGGCAATTTCAAGGCATGCATGTAGGGTGGGGACTTGAGTACCCGGACACTTAATTTTGTGCGTTTTTTCAGGATATGTTGCCAAAAAACGTAATTTTCAAATAATCAGCATTAGAATTTCCATGAAAAATCAGGATTTATGCGAAGAAAAATGACAGCTGCGTCCCGGGTGTCTGTTTGCAACTTCGCGTGATGGTTCCCCGACGCGTATTGCGCCGTTCTAACGCGCGGTGTCCGGGTACTCAACCCATCCGGAAATACAACCTCTCATGATACATTGTAGACTGGCTATATCAGGGCTCCACACTAACTTTTTTTTTTTAGTGGCCCGGTCGGGCCACTAAAATCCTAAAAAGTCAATTTTTGGTGGCCTGAAATTGAAAATTGGTGGCCCCCCCCCCAAAAAAAACAATGAAAAACATTAAAAATTTGTACATTTACTCTTGCATGATATTTTAGTAGAAAAATAGGCTCTCAGGCCTAAAAATTTGTGCCAGACGGCGGGAATCTTTTTAGATTCTCGCAAAGGAATCCCTTGAGAATCCTAGATTCTCACAAATATTTCATGATTGGGAATGATCTGGACTGGAGTCTCCTAGCTAATTTTGTGAGAATCTTCTTTTTTTCTTGCATGCTGTGTACAGTGTAATAAATAAATAAACACAATGTATGTCATAGTTTCATCATTAAATGTTTTGCTTGCCCGAAAAAATAATACTCTATGTGTGTGTGATGTATGTTTACGGAATCATTCACTTGGTATCAATTAATTTAAATATCATGCAATGTTTGAATTTGTATAACTCATATCATGTTAAGGATTCAGCAACAGTAGGCCTATACTACATGTATGCATATGGAGGCAATAAAAATTTCACGAGGTATCCCAAAATTTATCCCTCATATGTGAATACACATAATTTTTTTAATACACCTAACGAAAAATGTTGGAAAATAAAAAGTGAAAATAAACAAAATAATGTAACATTTCAGTGTCTATTTCATTCCCCAAATTTGCTTAAATTATTAAATGGTTCTTATTCAAAATCATTTGAGATGATTTTCTGACAAGAAACACTCCTTCTGAAACTTGAAAATTTAAATTAACAAAGTACTTCATAAAAGGGAACATAAGAGAAACAGACTAGCTAAGCCAGACCGCCAGGCAAGCCAGTGAACAGGACACCGTGTCTGGCCATTCTCTGGGCCGCCAGCCAAGGCTAGATTTCAGTGGCTAGGTAGCCTATTGAGGCTGTTTCCAGCTGCTCCAAATTCTCTGCTTTTTGACCCAACGCCCCCCAAAAATCAGGTTAGAATTTCAGAAACATAATTTCTTACACTCCTGTGACATATTTGTGGTTGAATTTATCACTTTCAAGTGCAGAAATTTACCACCAAAATCGTAAGTTAGAGCTTGAAATCCGATTTTACCACACCATTTAAAACATGTGGGACTAAGCATTCACTAAGAAGCTAACTGGCGTGAATTTTGCCGATATCTTTGCAACTTGTAGAACTTTGAAAAATGTCATTTTAGGCCATGTAAAATTGATTTCATGTTGATCGTCCCCGCCCACTTCCTTTTTTTCCGCCCGCCTCCTTATATTTGATATTTGATATATTTTCTTTTTATTCAGAAAACAACACAGAATACTTACCATAATATGCATCTTTTCCACCTTTTCTTCAAATATTCTTGTACAAACATACTAAGACTCTAGAAAAAATTGTATTGAAATATAGAGTGGTTGATATGATCGGCGATCCGCAACGTTGGTTGATGTACATATTCAATTGTATTATATACTATTTGTACACGTGGCAGCCATCTTGGGAAAAATATCAAATATCAAATAACATGGCACACCCTCCTCCTCTTTTTCAAAAAATCCGGACGATCAACATGTAATCAATTTTACATGGCCTTAAACATTCTGCTCACCTTCTCTGCTACTTGCAGTAATTCTTTATTGAATTATTTCCGTTCTTGCGAGAACTTTTGGTGATCTTCATTTTCTATTCTTGATGCAAGCTTTCTCTTCCTGAATTAGTTGGGAGTGCACTGGCTCTGTAATAGTCTGACTTCACTTCCGGCCCGCTAATTTTGCGTCTTTGGAAAATCACATTACTAGAAAGAAATTGCCGGATTTTTAGCTAGCCTTTGCTCTGCAAAAATGACCATTTCCATTTCTTTCTTTTACTGATTTGGTATTTTTAAAGAAATTTGAGGCTATATTAACTGCTGGCAATAAAGCATATATTTTGCTGTAAATTTCGCGGTGACCAATTTTTAGATTAATCATTTTGAAATCACTCCCGATAATTTTCCGATGGAGGCGATTTTGTAGCTGGGCAAGTCCAAGCTATTTGCCTTCACAAATTTCCAAGATGCCAATTTTTCAACTTAGTCCAAATGAGTTGAGTTAGGTATCAATTTAAAGCTAAAACATTAAATTTTCACGAACTGATAAAAAAAAGTTGAAATCTGTACTCCGTTAGTAGTAATCAATGAATACATTTGCATAAATAATGAGTCATGGTAACGTGTGGGACATTAATGAATACATCATATTTGAATGTATTTCAATTGTTAGCAACATTTATGACCAAGCAGGTGCATGGTCATATAGTATAAGGGAAGGGTTATATACACAAGAAATTTCATGTCATCAACTAATTATACATGCAAATGAGGGACGTTCCAAATTTGCTTGCCCACGCGTTACTTTTTAGGACAATTTGTTTTAATTACTTTCAGATGGCATAATTGAATTGATTGAAATTTTCCAAGACCAATTTACCTTGGGGATACCTAATACATATCACAAAATTTTGATCAGATGTATGCAATTAACATAATTGACTAATTAGTTTTGGTAACGCGTGGGACATTGTGTAACGCGTGGGACATAATGCACATTGTATTAAGAATCTTCAATATAAATGTCATTCTTGTTCCTCTTAATATGTTTTAAAACTTACATGATGGACGAAGGATACAATGACCGCTCCTGAGTCACCTGAGCTTGCAAACTCTGCTGTGTGCCCACTGAAAAAAACATAAATTATACAATTTTGGGGATTTTTTGAGCCTGATACATGTATCTAGCACCAACGGAGCCACGTGAATCAGTTGAAAAATTTGTATCCTCTTGCCATTAAACTAATTGATAGCCATAATGTGTCTCGCCCTAGTAGTTTACATTTGACCTAACAGTGTATTGACCTTTGACCTCAATTTAACATGGTGGTCTGTATGCATGTAGGGAATCTACATGTACCATCCAAGTTAGTTATCAATGGACTGATACAACCCCAGTAGCAAAATTGCAGGTATATTTTATGATTTGATCTCAATTGACCTTTGACCTACTATTGTGATCTTTGACCTCCAAATAACTATGAGGTTCATGTCAACCATCCAATTTTGGTTACAAATGGGCTTGCGGTTAGAAAGTTACTAGTTTGGCCCTTATGGGCCCTGCCCTATGGCCTCACGGGCCAGATGTATTTCAGGAACCTTTCTATCCCTCCACATAAGCGATCATTCCCACCACGTCTAAACTCATCAATTGAAAAAGACTGATGTTAATTTAATTATTCCAACTAGGGCTCTGCCCCACTCTGTTGACCCCCTTTCCCCGGGACCAAATGGGCCACCCTGGGCATTAGCATGAGGAACAATTAACTCATCACATACAGTATAACGGTATATACGTAATACTGTGAAATAGTAAACTATGTATACATGTAGAGAAAAGACATATGACAAGTTCAAGATACTTACCACCATTTGACTGACAAAGTGTGAAAAAATATTTAAGGGGAAAATTACATGTTAAAAAGATATTTAGTCATTTGTAGGAAAATAAATGTAATTTTCAGTTTTGAAACCTAGAACCTTGTATCTTTCATACTTTTGAAGAAAAAGATATTATGGCCATTTTGTAGCAAAAAGGCCATTTTGGTGGCGACAAAATTTTCACCAGCAACATTGAAATGGTTGTAGTATTCAAAATAGGATTTATCTCACTTTTTTGTTTGTTTTCATTAGTTCCTAGCATATTCTTTCCAGTGAGACTGTTTTGCTGTATTTACTACATACTTTACATGTTGGCGACCCAACGAATTACCCTTTGCCGGACAAATGATACCCCCAAAAAGCCCATTTTCAGAGTGATGCACTTTTGAACCGCTATAACATCTGATAGGAAGAGCTAGAATGCTGATTTCCCCTCGTTTTATGGCAGAATTTAATTGGCTTCGAGCTTATTTAGGATTTGATTTTACTTGTGATTGAAAAAACGAGAGAAAAATGCAAAAATGCTACCCCAACCCCAAAGTGTGAAAAAAATCAGGCCATTTGTTAAAAAAATTATTCAGAAAACCAATCATGTGCCACAGGCCTGAAAATTTAATCATTATGCTCAATATACTTCCCCATAATGATTAGATTTCTGATACAGTACCCTCATACTTTTTCAAAATAATTTTTTAACAATTTCAATTTACTGATTTTGACCAAATATCAAAGACACCCCTGTACAATCTATCAAACTACCCACCTGTTCTTATGAATAAATTTGGAATGCAAAAATGCAATATGCATACATTAGTTGTGTCTATGTTGTAAGCCTCCAGCCACCTGTCAGGTTGACTGAAGAGCAACCTTTGTCAGAACAGAATGGTATGCATAGAATGTGTATTTACTATGGAACTGGTCTGAAGGCAACATTGCCTATCTGGCTTCTTAGACATGTTACATGTACATTAACCTGTCTCTATATTGATAAAGCCCCTGTCCACTACTGCGGGCAAGCGTTGCGTATGACTTGCGGGAACAATTTTCCAGCACGCAGGATAAATAACGCGGGCGCGGAAAAAAATTTTGAGCGAGTTTCGCGTTCGCATCCTACCTCCTGGACGCGTGCTACTCAGTTCTTCATGCGTGTATTCCGTGCGACTTGCGTGTCAGGCACGTGAGAGCTTCGACACTGATTCCGGTGTAGTTACCGGGCGACATACGGGCGCTGCGAGTACCTGCGTCACAACGCGTGTTACCTGCGTGGAGTTGCCTGCGAGGTGCGATCCGGTAATACTTGCGGGAACCATTTTTGCTACCTGTAGTGGCCGCAATCACAAGGAGGTAACCCTCAACTAAACAGCAGGAAGCAGTAATTATCAATCAATAGCACGCAATTTCTCGTATGACTGACCAGTCACACGGATGTTGGCAGTACCGACACGTTCCTTGCCAGTAAGACCGCACCGTATTATGCTCGTAGAATTCCGCAGATGACACGCATTCGCGTGCATAGGCAACGATCCACGGCAACCTACGTACTTAAACGGGTTAATTGCCTGTGATTTGCGGCCGCCCTGCGGGCCTCTAGGTGTTCTGCGTGCGCTTGGGGCAATCCCCCCGTCGCCACCCGCAACAAGTTTTGAAACATGCTCA
Source organism: Eucidaris tribuloides (assembly GCA_001188425.1). Lineage (NCBI taxonomy): Eukaryota > Metazoa > Echinodermata > Echinoidea > Cidaroida > Cidaridae > Eucidaris > Eucidaris tribuloides. The sequence goes on from JZLH01S0292280.1 coordinate 19,929, forward strand.
AAACTTGGCTGGGCGGGTAAATCGACTTGCGTGCGGCACCTCCGGCAACTACGGCCGAGATCGTGCTAGGTACTGTCAGTGCGGGCCATCTGCGGAGGGTCTGTTCACGAAACTGGAAACACCTGCTTTTTTATGTCGTTTTGCTCATATTCATTAAGATCATTTTCATATAAATAAAAAGATTATTCAACTATCTTGAAGGTCTGTGTGAATTTGTCAGATTATATACAGAGTATAACTAAATGAAATAGTAGAGGTCACATGATTATCTTCCAATTCTTCTCAACAATATCTTAATATTATGAGGTGTCCGACGTTAAATTTATGTGTGTCGAGCGTTGACATAAAAGATAATAACACATGACTAACTTAGTTTCTCTCTGTGCTTTTTTTGTCTTCTTGAGGAATGAAATTCGCCTCACAAAAATCAAAGAACCTAGGCACATCTTCCTAGCATACACATTTTGTGACGCCAGAAATATCATCTGGACTAACCGAAGGGAAAAATAGAGTCGGCAAATTTTGCCGTTGTGGAGCGTGAACTTCGGCAGCTGTCATAGATTTATTAGTTACGGCAAAACAAGGATCTCAAATACACTTTAAGCTAATTGTAAATTACAAAATCACTTTACAGATAAACGGTTGAACCTGATGTGAGGTCTAGAAAAACTCGCGAAATTATCATTGATTCAATCCTGTTTCATGTTGAAGAAATATGAAGAGATAATTTAGAACGTGCTATGTTGTGTCCCGTGGGCGGTTCCGTTACGTCACTTAATTGACTATCGGCGTACAGACCATCGCATTTCCCCGGGTAGAGCTGAATTATAACAATGGAGATTTTCTAATCAGAGTAGGAAAAACGCGTCACTGACCATCACATAAAGGTCTAGCAACACTTAATCAGGAATTTACCTGCGAAAGTTAAGCTTGGCCGTCCGACAAGTTACGGCCGGCACGAAAGTAAGCTTGCCGTCCAGTTACGCCCGCGAAATGATCACTTGATGCACTGGACGTCTTCATCAAAAAGACGAATTTTCTGTCGGTACGTACACACGTTCGAAATTAACATATAAGCGATTCAGATGAAAACTATTATCATTTTCTTGCCAAATAATGATTCGTTGCACATTATTTTTTTTACAGCGCGTCAGAACCATGAAGGTTCTGCTAATAATAATTCCGTATAATGGTCAAAACCATGGTCCGGGGGTCCGTTTCTTACCCGTCAACATTAATTCCGCTAATGTTTAGTTTCGTATAATGGTTCAAACAATGGTCGGGGTTCGTTTCTACCCGTCAGACATGAATCCGGCTAATAATAGTTTCCGTATAATGGTCAGAACGAGGTGGTCGCTTGGTTTCGAAATTTTATTTCCGTCAGAAAAAATGAACTTCTGTAATGTTTAGTTCGTATAATGGTCCAAACGATGGTCGGAGCTCGTTTCTTACCCGTCAATGAATCCCCTAATGTTTAGTTTCGTATAATGGTCAAAACCGATGGTCGGGATTCGTTCTACCCGTCAGACAATGAATCCGCGCTACTATTTAGTATCGCGTGTATCAAATGGTCAAAACGATGGTCGGCGGTTCGTTTCTTACGCCGTAAGACAGTGAATCCGCTAATAATACTTCCGTATATATGGACACAAAACCATGGATACGGGGTTCGTTTTACCGTCGTCAAAGCATGAATTCCGCTATGTTTAGTTTCGTATAATTGGTCAACCAAAGGATGGCGGAGTTCGTTTGGCTTACCTTCGTCAGACAATGAATTCGCTAATAAGTTTTAGTTTCGTATTATATAGGTCAAAGAAACGACCTCGTTGGGGGCTTTCGTTTCTTTCTCGTCAGACATGATCCCGCTAATAATAGTTTTCCGTATAATGGTCAAAACGATGGTCGGGTGGTTCGTTCTTACGCCGTCAGACATGAATTCCGCTAATAGTTAAGTCCGTATTATAGTCAAAACGAATGTCGATTCGTTGCTTACCCGTCAGAGCATAAATCCCGCTAATAGTTCGTATTATAATGATCAAAACCAATGGTTGGGGGGTTCTTTTGTTTACCCGTCAGACAAGAATTCTTGCTAATGTTAGTTTTCGTATAATGGTGAGAAGGATGGTCGGGGATTCGTTGCTACCCGTACAGACATGAATCCGCTATTATTTAGTCACGTAATAATATCAGAACGATGTACGGGGTTTCGTTTCTTACCGATCAGACATGATCAACCACTATTTTAGTTTCCGTATAATGGTCAAACGATGGTCGGGGATCGTTTTTTTCCCGGTCAGAACATGAATCCGCCACTATTTAGTTTCCGTATGAAATGGTGAGAACGATCGTCGGGGATTGCGTATTCTTACCCGTCAAATCATGGAAACCACGTTATTATTTTTATGTTACGATAAATGGTTCAATTAAGATGGTCGGGTGTTACGTCTCTACCCGTGGAGACCATGAATCCGCTATTATATAGTTACTGTATAATGGTCAGAAGACGATGCGTCGGGGATTTCGTTTTCTTGACCCGTCAGACATGAATCCCGCTAAATAAAGTTACTATAATGGTGAGAAACGATGGTCGGGGATTCGTTCCTTACACGTCAGATGAATCCGGCTAATACTAGTACGTATAATCTGATGAGAACGATGGTCGGGTTCGGTTCTTACCCGGTCAGACATGAATCCCGCTACTATTTAGTTTACGTTTAATGGTCAGAACGATGGTCGGGATTCGTTCTTACACCGTCAGACATGAATCCCGCTACTATTTTTTTTTATAATTTCCCGTATAATGTCAAAACGATGTCGGGGATTCGTTTCTTACTTCGTGTGGGCAGACATGAATCCCGGGCAACATTTATAAGTAATCCGTATAATGTACAAGAAGCGATGGAGTCGCGGTGTTTCTTGCCCGTCAGAACATGAATCCCGGCTATCTATTTAGTTCCGTAATAATGGTCAATAACGCATGGTCGGGGTCGTATTTTACCCATCAGACCATGAATCCTGCTAATATTTAGTTCCGTATAAAATGTCAAAAACTATGGTTGGGGGTTCGTTCCTAGCCGTCAGACATGAATCACCCCTAATATATTCTTTATAATGGTCAACACATGGTCGGGTTCATTTTTAACCCGTCAGACATGATCCCGCTATTTATTTCTCGTATGTGGTCATAAACGATCGTCAGCGGATTAATTTTCTTACCCGTCAGAACATGAATCCGCACTGGTATTTAGTTCCGTATTTTTAGTCAAAGTAAACATTCGACCCATCGTTTTGACCACAATAAGGGGGGGGGGGGGGGTAGGAACTAAATAGTGGCGGGATTCATGTCTGACGGATAAGAAACGAACCCCCGACCATGCGCTTTGACCATTATAGTCACCAAATAATACGGGATTCATCGTCTGACCGGGTAACAAACGAACCCCCGACATCGTTCTGAGCCATTCTACGTAAAACTAGTATTAGTCCGGATTCATGTCTGAACGGGTAAGGGAACGAATCCCCAGGACATCGTTCTGATCATTCTCACGTAACTATTATTAGGCGGATTCATGTTTTGATGAGTAAAAACAAACCTCGACCATCGTCTCACCATTATAGGAACTAAATAGTGGCGGGATTCAAATGTCTGAGGTAACAAACGAAACCCCCGACCATTCGCTTCTGATCAATTCATAACGTAACTATTATTAGCGGATTCATGTCTGACGGGTAAGAACGAACCCCGATCCATCGCTTTGGACCTTATACGGAACTATTGATTACGGGATTCATGTTTGACGGGTAAGAAAACGAACCCCCGCCCATTCGCTTTGACGCATTTATACGGAACTAATTATTACCGTGATTTCATGTTTGAGAGATAAGAACGAACCTCCACCAGACCAATACTTTTGATCCAAATATAAGCGGAAAGCTAAATAATAGCGGGACTTCAATGTCTGACGGTAAGAAACGAATCTCCCGAACCATCGTTTTGATCAGGCTATATCACGTAACTATTATAGGCGGGATTCATGTCTGACGGTAAGAAACGAATCCCGACATCGTTTTGATCATTGATACGTAACTATTATTACGGGATCAATGTCTGACTGGTTAGAAACGAATCGCCGACCATCGTTTGATCATTATAACGTAACTATTATAGGCCGGATTCTATGTCAATGACGGAATTAGAATAATCCGAACCCTGACTATCGCTAATGCCAAACATTATACCGGACAATAAATAGTGCAGAGGGATTTCATGTCTGGACGGTAAAAAGCTGAATTCTCGACGATCGTTTCTGACATAATAGACGTAACCTTTTATTAGCGGATCAGTGTCTGACGTAAAGAAACGAATCCCCGACCATCCGTTTTGATCATTTTATACCGTTAACTCACACTAATAAGAAAGATTCATGTTTGACCAGGGTTCAGATAACGAATCGCCCTCCGACCATCGTTCTGCACCATTATACGCGAACCTAAATAGTGCGGGATTCATGTCTGACGGTAAGAAACGAATCGCCCGACTATCCGTTCTGAACCATCTAATACGTAACTTTATACGGATTCATGTCTGACCGGTAAGAAACGAATCCCCGACATCGTTCTGAACCAATACGTACAAAAGTAATAACGGGATTCATGTTGAGCGGTAAAAACGAAATCCCCGACCATCGTTCTCAGTGATAACCCAATTAATAACGCCGAACTAAATAGTGGCGGTATTCATGTCTGACGGTAGAAACGACTTCGCGACCATCGTTCTACCATCTATACGTCACCTTTTAATTAGCGGGATTCATGTCTGACGGGAAAGAAACAAATCCCCCGACCATCGTCTGACCATTAACGAACTAAATAATTAACGGGTCATGTTTGACGGGTAAAATACGACCCCCGACCATCGTTATTGACGGACTAATATGAAGCATAAAATATTAGCAAGCAAATATAAAATAATCCGCAAGGAAGCAAATTATTTTTGGTGAAAATCGGAGCTTAATAACGTATCAATTCTGCGGGTGCGAATCAACTTTCAAAGTAAATAAAACCAACTTTTTGGATGTTCTGACGATAATACGGACAGACTAAATATTGGCAATTTTCCAATGATGATGTTTGATAAAAATGGGTGTGAACATTCGTAAATTACGTAGAAAATATGAGGGCGACTTATAAGCAGGAAAATGTTTGCACCCAAAGAATTGTATTTTTGAAGGATTTTTTTAGGGCGATTTGACTCCGCGGAGCCGAATGCGCCGTACGTCCGCAGGTATCTTCCACACACTGGATTACTTCATAGCCTTCTTTTGTTCATTCTTGCAGGTTCTGGAACAGATAATGTACATAAGGTCGTCAAAGTTTCCTTTTTTGGAAGCCATTCCCATCAGCCTTCTCCTTAGCCACTGTTGACGATGCAGTATCTCATACCAGTTGACGTAGTGGTAGTAATGGGACCAGTACCATCTGTCAAAGGAACTGGCTCAAGATTAAAACTAATTTTCGAAGATCTTCGCTCTTCAAGCTATCCAGTATGAGCACTAGTCGTTACAATCATGATAAGTGCAAGACACACAGCCCATACACACAAACTACATTCAGCAGATTTTTTTGCGATTTTTTTTTTGCCTGGGGAAGGGGCTTATTTTAACTCCGCGAAAATAACAATGACAATTTTTGAAATTTGTTAACGCCATGAGTGGTAATTATTCAGCACCTAATATAAAGATTGTTTTTTGAAAATTAAGAAATTTCCAAGAAAACTTTTTTTATAAGAAAATATGCGCTAAATATACTCAAATATTCAAATAAGCATTAAAATCTAAAAGTTAAATATAAATGAGTATGTTGCTTGGATATAATAGTGGAAGTCAACTGACAATCTAGTCAAAGGCAAAGTGAAACTCCACAGTTGTCACATCTTCTGTTGGATGCACG
>JZLH01S0292286.1:0-12501 GCA_001188425.1 Eucidaris tribuloides
TCCCAGAGACATAGAGTTGTTGCGGGGATATAAATTATGCATAGTATAATTTATGGTTAACCTGTATTTAATGACTGGATCACTCAACTTACAATATGAGCTGATTAATAACCAAACTGACTTAGTGATAGTTTGTGATCACTTACGCGTAACCCTCTCTATCCGTCGACTGTGACACATTTTAATTGTGTATGTTAGATTAATGTTTTCGTCTTTACTTTGCTAATGGCTTTATTTTCAGTGCCATGGACTTGCTACAGTTTCCCAACTTTTCAATCAGCAATCTTGCCACGGTGATGCCAACAGAGTTTTCCAGACTTGCGGAGAATACATACATTGCAGAAAGGCTGAAAATAGAAGGTAAAAATTGGAATGAGAATAAAGATTATAATATATATTAACCAAATCTGCCCAACTGCGGGTACTGTTAAAAGCTTCAAATAACTCAGCTACGAGATATCATGTGGCATTATTTTACATTTCCATTAAATTTGTTCAACTTTATTGGCCTATGCTTTTTCCCAAATAGTGGAAACTTTCATCAAACATTCAACAGAATTTTCTGTCCTTAACTTTGATATATAATTCGCCATTTTCCCTCAACTGTTTGTGACAAAAAATCTATTAAAATCAAAAGCAAGTTCAGATTTCCATACACATTAGTATAAAATAGGAACAGTAATACGTTAAAATGCAAAATGATAACAAAGTAAGTATTTTATTGATAATTATTCCTCACCCCCTTTAGGCATCTATGCACCATTACTCCACCAACAGCAGGCAGCCATAGCCGAGGTACAAGCAGATGAGGAGTTGATGTTACCAGAAGATTTAGATTATAACAGGTACTTTTGAAGAATCCTCTTTCATTTAAAAAAAAATAAGTTAATTTCCTAGAAGATTTAGCTATGATGAAATCAGAATAAGGTTGAAAGTCACAGGTTTGTATAAATGTCCAACATCAGGTGATATGGAAGGTATGGTATGATTGATTTTCAGAAAAACCGAGCTCAAGTATTTCCATTTACAAACACTAAGCAGATAGACAGAGTATACTTGTGGTCCAGAAGTCACAGATCGTTAGCCACTGTTTGTGTTTCTCTGCACAAGTTTTGTTAAAGTTTCTTTCAAAAGAATAGAGTTTTAACCAAACTTTGAACTGTTATGTATAACCATGCTGCCTTACAACTAAACTTGGAGTTGGACAGCAGTCATGTCTTGGCTAATGAATTATTCTGTAATTTCTCGAATTTGTATCATAAAATATTGCTTATTAAATCCAAAATATCTGTTAAAATTGGCAAAAAGAAAGTGAAAAGTGCTGAAACTTACCTCTTATGTAGCCAACATCAAATTGAAGTTTTGGGGTATTTGTTCTCTGTAATTTAAAATTTATGGACATATCATCGCATGGCTGGCAGGAGGGCCTTTACAGTAAAATTTCTGTAATTTGAGAAATATTGCCTTACTCAACATTTGCAGTTTACAGACTGACAGAAGGATCTAAAAATATCACATTACTTTGATTCCATGTGAAAATGCCAATGGTTTTAGGTTAGAGGCAATTTAGCGTTAAGGCCCTTTTGCCCTTAACATATGCTAGGGCCCTTCTGCCAGACAACCGACGATATACCGTTGTAATAAAACTACCATTTGATGCACCACGCCGTACCCCGGGGTAACGTCGTACCCCGAGGTACCGCGTTGTGCAGCGCCCTCTTGTGTCCAAAAATGTATTTTCTTCAGTTATGTTCACTGAAATCAGTGTTTATGATGCAGAACCTGCGTAAGTGCGCAACAAAAAGGCATAAACTTGCGAAAAATGGTTAAAAATGAAGCTAAATTTGTAATTCTAACACTTATTACATAACTTTTACATAATTTTGTAGCCCAGGGTACAGTGTTAAAAAATAAAATAAATAATTCAACAAAATGGCGGATTTTTACTTGGTACCCCAGGGTACCAAATACTGCATCATTTAAACATAGTCTGTTTTCTCCATACAGTCTGACACTTTCCAAGGAAGTGATCCACAAACTGGTTCAAGCAAGACCAACAACAGTAAGTTTGTTTGATGCTTGGATGTATACCAGGGTAGGAATTAATTTTTATTTTTTTAAGGGCGATTTTTATTAGAGCCTTGGGGCTATTTTTGAATTTTTGGGGGCTAATTTTCTACCACTGGGGCTACTTTTTTTGTTGCACATCAGAATTTGAAGAATGCAATGAAAGATTGCTGATGTTTAAACTGGTGCTTCATCCATAAAAGCAACCATTTAATTCAAATTGTTTCAATGCCATAATATTGAAAAAAATGTGAAAAAAGTGATTTTTTTGTAGAAAATCTGAGGGCGATTCTGAAGGAAATGGTCGCCCCAAAGAATTGGGTTTGGGGGATTTTAGGGGGCAATTTGGGCTTTGCCAAGGGCGAAATCGCCCGTCGCCCTGGGTTATTTCCTACGCTGATGTATACAACCCTGCCAAAATAAAGGATATGTGTGTACTGTACACAAGAGGCAATTTGCATTAATTTGCCACTTTAAAGCCCAAGTATAGTATTGGTCAATCAGACTTTGGTCAAACTTTTTTTTGTCAATCGTCACAAAATATTCTTTCGTCACCCAGACATCACAAAACAACATCAAACTTAGAGAAAAGTGCTTATAATGACAATTTGTGATATTTAAATTGTCGGAGAGCATGTAGCGCTATGTACAACAAGAAATTTTATATTTTGGGCAGTTTCTCAAATATTGAAGAGATTCCGAGTGAGCAAGTTTCAGGGCATTGATAGATCGTATAGATCCATCTAAAAACATAATAGCAATTTATTCTATTTTTTACCATTTACTGAAACTGTACTTTGGCTTTGATTCCCAGAATGGGAGCAAACTGAAATGTCTATCTCTTATAGTTTCCTTTTCTCCTCGTATGTTTTCAAAGCTTCAGTCTAATCAAGCTTAGTGCTCAAGGTGGAAGTCTCTTATTATCTTTACCAACCAGTCATGTGACTAATTGATGTTTGCCCCGATTATTGGAAATACTTGTGTATATAAAGAAATCTTCAATTGCATTTTGTACATACACATGCACACATGCACACCCACACACCCACCTAGTTTGCAGGCTCAAACCCTTGTCCGTCGTGCTACGCAAATCAAGGTCAGAACAACCTGCACTGCAGATTAGTACTTCCATAGGTCCTGTGTTATAGCTGCTAAGCCCTAGCCAACAAGATTAGTCTTGGCTCATGGCGCTGTGAAATTGTAGTGCCAAAATAAAGTCTGTGCCTGCAGACTAACACCCATTATCCACACACACATACACACACATACACGCACCCACACACACACACACACACACACACATGTGCACACATACATGCATACACACACACACAACACACACACACACACACACACACACACACACACACACACACACACACACACACACACACACACACACACACACACACACACACACACACACACACACACACACACACACACACACACACACACACACACACACACACACACACACACACACACACACACACACACACACACACACACACACACACACACACAATATTTCAATATTCTTATTTCGGCCAGAAGAACAGCACTGGGTAATAAAAATGTGCTATTGAAGAGACTTATCATGTCACCACTCATTCTTAACCTGACTTTTCAGATTGGTGCTGCAAGTCGGCTGGAGGGCGTCACACCGGCGGCCGTCCTGCGCCTGTTACATCACGTGAGGCGCCAACCGCAACAACGAAAGACCCAAACATCCTCATGACGATCGATATAACAATGGAAGACCCATACGTTGTGACAGTGGCTTCAACTTACGGCTGTTGTGCAACAGCTACGAGACACCAGTCGTGATGGATGTTACAACTTCTCAGCAGTGGAGTATGCAAGGTCGGCCTCGAGGCCAACTTCTGGTGGCCTCGGCCTCGACCTCGGTCCAAGTCACCTGTACAAACCCTATGGAAAGGTTGTGTTTTGAGGCGACCTTGGTCTCGGTCTCAGTCTGAGTCACCTGTACAAACCCTATGGAAAGGTTGTGTTTTGGGGTGGCCTCGGTCTCGGTCTCAGTCCGAGTCACCTGTACAAACCCTATGGAAAGGCTGCGTTTTGGGGTGGCCTTGGTCTTGGAACCTGTGGTCTCAGATACTGCACTGCTTCTGAGGACTCCAAAATCCACATGAGGGGCTCCATGCCTGTTACATCGCGGGAGGCAGCATTCGCAGCCCCCCCAAAAAGGGGGGCAGACGTCTTCAAGGGGACGGCTTCAACTTGCTCTTCGACTTAGTGAGGACTGCTCCAACTCACAATGCTGCAAGGTGGATGTTATGACATGATGGTGCTTTGAAACTGTTGGGGAGTTCTGTAAGATGAAGGGATGCTTCATGCTCTATGTTAGATCATGTTACCAAATCCTTTGAATTCCTCATGTTCTAATTAGGGAGTTTTAGATTTCGCAACGTAGTGCATGATGCGGAATCTTCTCTCCTCTCGCTCAGCGTTCTCCTCCTTTCCCCACGTCGTGAAATATCTTGGTTCAAATTTCTTGCTGCGATGCGCAGGATTCAAATTTCTCCCAGGGACGTTTTGATGCGCATGCATGTTAGCATATGCTACGCAGTATTCATTTGCATTCGCTGGGGATGCACAATCAAACATCCCTGGTTCTACACAATCGCAGAACAGAATTCCACTCAAATTCGCTGCGTCGCCCATCTCGCGCGGATGTAAACTTGGCTGAGAATGGTTGTGAAATGAAAGATGACGCAGGATCAACTGAGTTGAGCTATCTCGCGCAGGCGCAGTAAGGCGACATCAGAAGATTCCGCGTCGCGGATGAAAATCTGAAACTCTCTAATGACTGATGATGTCCATCAACCTACAAACCTTCCATCCAGTTGTGAGGTACAGGATTGTACAGATTAATACCAAACAACTCGTGGACAAAGAGTGCTTATTTATATTATTTTTATAAAGCTTTACCCGAGTATTGAAATAATAAAATCTCCTTTTATCACCGTACATACAGAATCATCTATCCCATTGTGGTGTGTTTCTTTATATGGGTTATTCCATTGAAACTTTTGTTGAAGATTTGCACACCCCGAAACCAACTTTTTGACCAAAATAAGTTAAAATCATATAAAGTCGTAAGATTCACTTAAATCTTCACCTCTGACTTTAGGACTGATATGTCAGATTTCATGTCGATATGCACTGAAAACTTCAAACAGAGTGCATGAGATGTACAGTCACTGAATTTAACAAACAATTTTAAAAGTTAACAAAACTTAACAACAGTTGAATCCCAAATTTTGAACACTACATTTTCATCTACCTATCTTTAGCTGAATCAAATCTGAGCAAAGCTGGTTTGGTGTGCAAATCATTCACACAGTCTTTACACAAGCAATATCGTTGCTGAGCAGATAAAATGTTGTATCTCAAAATTTGGTGAAAATGACTTTCTTTGATAAATGTAAAGTTTTTGGTGGAATTCATCTTCTAATAACCACATGAGTTGCTTACCTTAACTCTTTGCGTGCTGAATTACTTCTGAAGAAATGATAATGACGATTGTTATGTTAATATTTTATTCAAATCTTGCTTTCCTTGTTGCACCATTGATACTGGTAATTATTCTATAGATGTTGCTTAAGCATTATGGCCATTTGTTAGCTTTTCTTGTACAAATGTAAAAGAGAAAACTAATTATTACAGTTGTTGAATTGTACGAATGTGCTAAATTGCAACTTTAGCGTGCAAAGGGATAAAACAAAATTGATTATCAAACATTGTCTATGTTCAAATAACATAGCCAAGCACATAATTTGTTAAAATACAAATGTCTTTTCACTCTCCTGAAAAGTTGATTCTTTTGAGATACAAGGTTTTAACACCCCAGGGATGATATATACGTGTATGAGTGAGGATGGTGGTGGAAGGATTTACAGTTATGACAATTATTCTTTTAAGGGTATGTATAAAAAAGTGAGTTTAATTGGTTGCTGCTTTTCTTTCCAGTGGAGTTTAAGATCAAATTTCCTGCTCCATTGATCTGTAACATATTTTATACATGCAGTATGGTTGCTGGACAATCTGAATACATGATTATTAAGTGTTTCAATGTGTGTTTGTGTGTGTGTGTGTGTGTGTGTGTGTGTGTGTGTGTGTGTGTGTGTGTGTGTGTGTGTGTGTGTGTGTGTATAGTGTGTTGTTGTGTGTGTGTGTGTGTGTGTGTGTGTGTGTGTGTGTGTGTGTGTGTGCATGCGAGTGTACAAGTCTGTGCCTGGGTTAAGTCTTGCTGTTTTTGATGCAGAACTTTGTATAACTATGAGGGTATAAGGCTTAAGCTAACATAAACATACAGACACACAAACAGACATACATACATGTGGGTGCATACATACACATCGTCAGGCACGAGGACCCTAGCATATGTTCCCGGCAGAATGGCCTGATTTAAACAGTAAATTTTGTCTAATTTGAGAAATATTGCCTGGATATTTGCACTTAATAGACTGACAGAAGGATCTACAAATATCACACTACTTTGATTACATGTGAAAAGAGCCAAGGGTTTTCAAGTTAGAGACCACTTACTGTTAAGGCCCTTCTGCCATGAACATACATGTATGCTAGTGCCCATGTGGTGGACAACCGACGACATGTCTGTGATCTAATACATGTATAAACAAATTGATATAATCCTGAATGTTCACACAGAGATCTGAATCTGGCCTCATCTGTATGGACAGTTTACGGGCCTATGTCTACTAGATACATAATGTGTAGGATTTATACGTTTCACCACGAAAAAGAACAAATTTCCTGATAACTTATTCTTGGATGCAAGAAATCTGAATAAGACTTTAATTCATTTGATTGAAAAGTGTATAATAACTGAAACATATAATCATATGGCGATGGAAATTAAGTTAACATGCATGAAAAGGTGAAGTAAATGTTAATGTAATATAATAATAATGACAATGATAATGGTAATAATAATCGTCATCATCATCATCATCATCATAAGCATCATAAGCATTATCATAATAATCATAATAATAATTGCAATGCTAATCATGATAATATAAATACATTGTACTTAATTGTGATAATAATCTGTAACGTGATGACTAGATAATTATCTTTCATATTAATCACAACATATTGAATGTAATACTGGAAGAGGATAATACAGTGAGTGAAATAGCATTACCTGCATTCTTGGATATATAATAACATTTAATTAAACAAAAGAAAGAAAACATACTTGCTTGGCATGCAATGCAAGGTATTAACTCAAAACATGATAGGATCTGAAAATAAGAGCGGGCGGCTGCTTTCTGCAAATATTACTGGCATTTTGGAATGGTATCATTTTGGGAATTAGGGAAGTGGGTACACACTATAATTGTGTATGCACACTCAGATTTATATATATGTAGATGTGTATGGGTAAGTCCATGCCCAGTCCATGAAAAATGTCCACCTTTTGCCAAATTTTGAAAATGAATTTCAGAATTTCCTTTTTAGTGTTATCAAACAACTGTATCTGGTACTTTATGGGTGTGTATTCAGCTTTTACTGTTCATGATTTTTTAACCAAAAATTGCGATTTTAAATTGACAAAATCAATGAAATTAGACACAAAATTTAAGATCCTGTTTATCAATCGTTGTTTCCCTCAAAATGAAGCCTTTTGAACAGAAATTGATGTACAATGATTAAACACTGAGAAATTGTCTTTTTATGAAAATTTCAACCCCTCATCATTGTGACAAGGTACTCGCAAACCAGGGGCGGCGTGGGGGGGTGGGGGGAGGGGGGGGGTCAAAAATGTCAAAAGACCTAAATTTCATGAATCACACTGTTGAAACCCCATGCTTTTCTGAATTAAGATTTTTTTGTGGGGGAAGGGTGGGGGGAATGGCAGCCACCTTCCTGCCCCCCTTATTTAAAAGTCTAAATCTTGCTGAGAAGAAGTATTGGTATTGCACAATTTTACGCTGGGTTGTATATACACTCAGCACAAAAAGAAAGTAAACACCTTTTCAAGTTCACATTTGTAATATATAACTTTAATAAAAATCAATGAATTATATATCAAATAAAAGTTAATTTAATTCTCTTTCAGCCTGTGAGAGTAATTTGAAGATAAATTTTTATGCATGAGTGATCACATGCATTTTTATCCCCCAAGGTGCAAAAGTAAAAATTGCAAAAATGGACCATAATCCACTGATATTTAAAAGACACACCACAGTCAATGGAAACAAAAGATCAGACTTAGACAACGGCTTTATCTTTGAATAAAATACAGAATTTTTTAAAACTGCAAGACTAAGTCGTTTTGTCTTTTTATCAACAAAGAGAGAGGAAGAATCTTCTCTACAGCCTTCAACTTTAGAAAATGTTTAAATGTCTGACATGTAACCACCCTTGTGTCTACACTCTAAAAACATACAAATCACAATCCAATTGAAACTTCTTAGACTTAGGAGAAGCTTCTTTCTCTCTCTTTGTTGGTAAAAAGACAAAGCAACTCAGTCTTGCTGTTTTAACAAATTCTGTCTTTTATGTAACGATAAAGTCATTGTCAGACTGATCTGTTGTTTCCATTGACTGAGTTGTACCAGTTAAATATCAGTGGGTTATGGTCCATTTTTGCAATTTTTACTTTTGCACTTTGGGGGATAAAAAGGCATGTGATCACTCATGCATAAAATGTATCTTCAAATTATCCTCACAGTCTGAAAGAAAATTAATTTGCCTTTAATTTGATATATAATTCATTGATTTTTATTAAGGTTATATATTACAAATGTGAACTTGAAAAAGTGTTTACTTTCTTTTTTTTGCTGAGTGTATTACACATAAGGATGTAGATTTCATTCCTAAACATACACAGAGACAAATGTAACTGTTTACATGTGTGATCAAATGTAGTTTTGAATATACGTAATATAGAAACTAGAGTAGTTTGATGGGTATGCCTCCGCAGTTGCCACTGCCACCCAATTTGATTGAAAAGCCTTATTCATGCATGAAACCTATTTGGTAACGAGACTAAATCCGGTTTGTATAAGCCATTGTGACCTTTGACCTTTTAACTCTGAAATGTAATCAGTTCATCGGGGCCTCATCATACTGCATACTTGACAAGCGATTCTTGAGTTATCATGGTACTGAGCCCAAATCAGATATGTATGAGGCCTTGTGACCTTTGACCTGTCAACTTCAAAATATAGTCAGTTAATATGTGCCTCATGCTAAATACTTGAACCAAGTTACTTTGATATCTAACAAACCACTCTAGAGTTATGGTAACAAGCCCAAATCAGACATGTAGGAAGCCTTGTGACCTCTGACCTTTCATCAGTGCCTTATGATATCAAAATGACATCAAATCCGATAAGCCATTCTTAAGTTATCACGCCAAAGATAACAAGTATAGGGCCTTATGGGGCCTTTGACCTTTCAACTCTAAAATCTAATCAGTTCATTGTTGCCTTATAGTACATACTTCACCAAAGTTACACCAAAATCCGACAAGCCATTCTTAATTTATCATGGTATTACTAGCCCAAATCAGACAAGTATGCGGCCTCGTGACCTTTGACCATTCAACTAAAAATCTAATCAGTTTATTTGTGCCTAATAATACATACTTCACCTAAGCTATGTCAAAATCTGACCAGTTGATCTTAGTTAATTGTGGTAAAGAGCCCAAATCAGACTACATATGAGGCCTCGTGACCTTGGACCTATCAAATCCGAAAGCTTATCAGTTCATTGTTGCCTTATAGCACATACTTCACCCAAGGTACATTAAAATTCGACCAGTCGTTCTTCAGATTTCATGGTAACGAGCCAAACTCAGACATGTTTTAAGCCCTGTGATCTTTGACCTTTACCCTTTCAACTAAAAAATCTAATCAATTCATTGTTGCTTCATAGTACATACTTGGTCCTAGTTACATTACAATCCGATCAGCTGTTCTTAAGTTATCGCGATAACGAGAATTGGTAACGGACGGGCAACCCGAAAACATGATGCCTCCGGCAACTTCGCTGCAGAAGCATAAAAATATGTGTCAGCTAACTTGTTCATGCCCGTATCGTGTCAATTTCTCCTCTGCCATTTGATCACTGACCCTACCCTACACACATAAGAGCAATAAATGTAAGTACCTGCTGTAAACCTTGAAATTAACGGAAGATATGCCACTCCAAAATTATAAAAATAACACATTATTTCTCCGACAAATTCATTCAATGACTGTTGCATGTTCTAGTATTTTAAGAATTTTGATACAATTAATTATGATTTTTCAGAAATCAAAAACATTGAAATATTTCAAATATTGTGTATATATGTTGTATTACACGTCTGAAATTAATGCAAGTACATGTATAATGTATAAATGGTAATTAAGAATCGTAATGCACTATGTCAGTCAACAATTAGCACTCCTGGCGTAACATAGAAATGACACATCATACTTTCTTCGAAGATAAATATATGTGTATTCAATGAAGGCAAACAGAACTGAAAACTATTGCTGCTTGAGAATTCGAATATTTTGATGATATTGGTATATCTTGCTGATGAACATGTAAAGTTATCAAATTAAATGTCTAAATAGGGCTTTTCATCAAATTTTACTTCTCATAATTCTTCAGCAATTGTGATAATTGCAATTACTGTAATGGAAGCCATATCTTTTGACCTGTAATGACAGGTAAAACCTACCACGTTATGATAACGTGAGGTTAAATATGTAATATTCAAAAAAAAAAAGAATGACGTAAACCATTTTTGTTAAGATGAGTTGTATGTTTCTAGTTTATTACCTAACTTAGGTAGAGACACATAGAGAGGCAACAAGCATTTATTGATGAGAAACAACAGATACATGTGTATGTGATGGAAAAGACAGAAATAAAGCCAAGTATATATATTTTTTCTGTATTAACATGTTGAAGGACCAGTCAAAGCTGTATCAGACAGGACTGCCACAAAATCCTTTCTTATGGAAGCACTGCTCTCTTGTTTTCTAAGTCAGGCATCTGGAAAGCAAAAATGAAAGGTGATAGATATCTTGATTCCAATATGAAAATGTGATTAAGCGGTAATTCTTGTCATAATCTTGTCAGCGTAAGGGTCTTTGGCTTCTCGGCCTTTTGGCTAAGATCATGTCTAGGGTCTTAAAATAGCCTAAACATCATGTTTCAAACCCCAGTGCACTGGCTTGTGTGCCCTCACCTGATAAAGCAGGAGGCGCATTACCGCCGCCCGGTGGGACACTCTTCAGGCGACTGGAGACACCCTGAAAGTCAGATTGAGGAAAAAGATAATCACAAAGGACTCCTTGATTTGCAGATTTACTAAAACAAGTAAGGTTATTTTTTTTGCGAAATCAAGAGTATTCTGTTTATGAGTGTGTTTGCGTGTGTGTGTGTGTGTGTGTGTGTGTGTGTGTGTGTGTGTGTGTGTGTGTGTGTGTGTGTGTGTGTGTGTGTGTGTGTGTGTGTGTGTGTGTGTGTGTGTGTGTGTGTGTGTGTGTGTGTGTGTGTGTGTGTGTGTGTGTGTGTGTGTGTGTGTGTGTGTGTGTGTGTGTGTGTGTGTGTGCGCGCGCGCGCGCGTGTGTGTGTATGTGAAGGCTAAATTCTTCAAGGATGATTCACTTTTTTTCAGTTATCTATGAGGATAATGCTTAAGCATCTGACCAAAAATAAAATTATTAGCAATTTTCTAACGGTTAACCCTTTTGACTCGCTTTGTAGAATCACGTGTGAGAGACAAATCTGTTGTGTTCATTTCTATGGGATTTAATTCTCTCGAGCTTGCAGGTATGTCACGCAATCACGCTTGATTCTCCTTTCTTAACAAACTCAAATCCTTCCAGCCAGGAGATCCACTCCAGCTGGTGTATATTTCAATCAGTTTGTTTCTAAAGGCATTTTTTTATTTCTCCCAATCATGTTTCTGTCGTTTAAAGGCAGGGAATCACACACATACACCATTGTATTTTTTTAGGCGTGCAAAAGGGAAAGTCTGCCTTTAATTTTTTTTTCTAAGCTGTCAAACATCACATAAATTATGTACCATCTGCTTGTTAATATATACTTGACATGGTACGGGTTTTAGCATGATGTTTAATCATTTTAAAGAATAAGTTTGAAATTGAATTCTCTCCTCTTTATGCTACTACCTGTTTTATTAATATTTATATACAATTGTGCTGGTAATCGCGGACTTGGTCCATATTGCAAGATAATAACGACGAAAGATTGAAGTAATGTAAAATGTTTTTGATATCTGTGTGACACGAGCTCTCAAATGGCGTTGCCTTTCTCATCTTTGCACCCATCCTGCAACAAGATATATAGTTATTATTTTTAACGAGATCATTCAGATCATATTTGTGTCACATTAAACAAATTTCTAGT
>JZLH01S0292286.1:13050-24639 GCA_001188425.1 Eucidaris tribuloides
TGTGTGTGTGTGTGTGTGTGTGTGTGTGTGTGTGTGTGTGTGTGTGTGTGTGTGTGTGTGTGTGTGTGTGTGTGTGTGTGTGTGTGTGTGTGTGTGTGTGTGTGTGTGTGTGTGTGTGTGTGTGTGTGTGTGTTTGCGTGTCCGTGTGTGTCCGTGTGTATATGCTTTGGTGAATTGGGTTGAGTTGCACTAATACAAATATTGAGTCATTTAGCTAAAAATAATGAATGTGAAAAGCTATGATTCATGCAAAACATATCGGTCCTCTGAGAAAAAAAAACACTCGATCATCCACACTTGTCTCACCTTATCTTATTTCATCTCACCTTCACCTTAAATGGAACCATGATTTATTTTTTATTTTGCTATGTTATGATACCTTGCCTAATTCATTATTTATCTTATCATACCAGAGCTGGATAAAAATGGGGTGTGAGCGCGAGCGGGAAAATAGCCCACCTCATTTTGTACTATCTTATCAAGCAAGGCCGTAAACTCACCCTGCAACAATTGTAGCTGAAACTGCCGAAAATTGTTTGCTATTTCAGTGACATGATCCCGAAGCTGCTGCTTGTGCTGCCGAGTCAGTTCAGCCAGCTCCTCCAGCCTGCTCGCCAGCTGTTGCTCCCTCTGCTCCCTAGCCCGCCGCACCTCCCGGTTAATGTCGTCGAGTGTTTGCTGGTTCAATCTCTGACTGATTTCGTCAACCTGTGAGTATGGAATGATAATCACCCAACGAGTAGCGTAGCCAGGATTTTTCAACCGTGGGGGAGGAGGGGGGGGGGGAGGGTTCATGCGTTTAGCTCGAATGACGTAAAAAATACGAATTTTATTTTGGAGACTTCCGGTTGTCATTTCCATAACTTGAGTTAGGTAAGGTTGAATCTCCTGGAACCTTCTGATGACCTCTTGACCACACGTCCACCTTATTTTAATATTAGGCCTATTCGTTTTTTGTTTTTATTATTTTGCTTGCCGATTTTACAGGGGTCCATGGCCCCCTTTGGTCCCCGTTGGCTACGCCTATATGCATCCCACATAAATTTTATCCAGTCGATTTTAATTAAAATCATAATTACAGATAAATTAGATTACGTCACAAGTGCGTTACAAAAAGTCCCTAGGATTTAGCATAATTGTATACATCGCCAGAGCTAAGTTATAAAAATAAAATATAACAACAATAATACTACTAAATGAAAGGAATTATTCAGAGAGGTGAAATGCGACGTAATAGATTTCTCGTTGTCTCTCTCTGTATTTTAGATCGCAACTGCTGATCTTATAACTTTTAACAAACATGTCAGAAAAAAAAATGAACCAGGATTCGAACCCGCGTCTACAGCTATCCGGGCTGCGACAATACCACCAGGCCATAAAAGGTTAACGGTATTGACACGACGACCAAGGAACAGATACCATAGCTCACAATTCTGACATAATAATGATAAACATGTCCGCCTTGGACTATTTAACATAACAATGTCAGAATTGTGAGTTATGGTATTTGTTCCTTGGTCGTCGTGTCAATACCGTTAACCAGTTATGGTCTGGTGGTATTGTCGCAGCCCGGATAGCTGCTGTAGACGCGGGTTCGAATCCTGAGTCATTTTTCTGACACGTTTATTAAAAGTTATAATAGCGGAGGGGCCTATATCATAAAAATAGTGATCTTATAAGGTTCATGTTAATTGATGGCAACATGTATAAACGTATTCTACTGGGTCTGACGATTCAGAAAAAAAAAACATGTTGCCATTTTTTAGTTGACCTTTGGTGACCTTGACACAAGGTCAAAGTTTAAAGTGGTCAAACATCGTCCAAAGTATATCAACCTTGGTATCAAAATGTGGCAAATTTCACACTGAGCAAGTATTATGACATTTATTTTGTTATATGACCTTTTGTTTTTTTTGTTACTTGCAAAAAACCTAATTACAGACATTAATTTGCATAAGTTTACCTGTATTCAGACTAGTCCAATCCAGAGACCACGGAACCATCTTTTGTATTTTTTTTGACGGATTCTGGTCAATTTAAGGGTGCTGAATCCAAATCTGATGAGTGCCAGACACAAAATATTGAGCGTTTTTGTAGAAACACAAATATCAAAATGGCTGCTAAAACCCTTAAAAAGGCTCTTAGTACCATACGCATTTAAGTCATCGTTTTCAACATATAGAGTGTCAAAAATGCTCATTTTTTCTTCTTCCGACTTCCTTCTGATTTGAGGCGGCACCCTCAATTGATAAGATTCCATCAAAAAAAATTAATGCGTCCAAAATTTGATTTAAACATGCACTTTAATAGGGGCCAATATATCGGGTTTTATCAGGGTTTAGGCAGCCATTATAAATTTTGGCGTTTCTACGAAAACACCCGAGGTTTTTTGTTCAGTACCCACCTGATTTGGAATCAGCACTGATAAATTGACTAGAATCCATCAAAATTAAACGTATATATTGAAAAAGATGACAGAAATTTGGACGGTAATGGGACTTTCGCAGACTTTTTAGTGGTTTCGGCAGCCATTTTGATTTTGTGCTGTTTTACAAAAACATTGAAGGTTTCGCATCTGACATCAATCGGATTTGGAATAAGCATACTCAAATTGACTAGAATCCATCAATGAAACGTGTATACGTTGAAAATAATGACTGAAATGTGTATGCTAATGTGACCATAGTCCCCTTTTTTATAGTTTTGGCGGCCATTTTGAAGTTTTGTGTTTTTCCAAAAACGATCAATGTTTTGAGTTTGGCACTCATCAAATTTAGAATCAGCACCCTCAAATTTACTAGAATCCGTCAAAAAAATTACAAAAGATGGTTTCGTGGTTTCTAGATTGGACTAGTCTGAATACAAGCAAATTTATGAAAATTAACGTATGTAATTAGGTTTTTTGTTATTTGCAAAAAAAAGAAAGGTCAAATAACAAAATAAATGTCACAATACTTGCTCAGTGTGAAATTTGCTACATTTTGATACCAAGGTTGACATACTTTGGACGACGTTTGACCACTTTGAACTTTAATCTTGTGTCAAGGTCACCATAGGTCACTAAAAAATGGCAACATGTTTTTTCTGAATCGTCAGACCAAGTAGAATACGTTAATACATGTTGCCAATAATTAACATGAACTTCACAAAATTTTACATTGGCCCCCCTACTATAAGATCAGTACGGTAGTTGCGATCTAAAATACAGAGAGGGACAAATGAAAAATCTATTACATAACAATACTGCTATTACTACTTATATTACCAGTCATAAAATGGAAATGATGATATTGATAATAATAAAGATAACAATTATAATGATAATAAAGTAGTAATAAAGATGATGATATTGCAGACACTACTACTACTGCTGCTACTACTACTACTACTACTACTACATATGATTTATATTGCGCCAAATCCACTCTGCAGTGTGCTCTAGGCGCAGGGTATACTATAGAATTTTCGGGGAAGGAGTTGAAAAATGGGAAAATGAAGTAATCAACGGGAGGAATGATAATAATAATAATAATAATAATAATAATAATAATAATAATAATAATAATAATAATAATAATAATAATAATAATAATAATAATAATAATAATAATAATAATAATAATGGTGATTGTATTATTGCATTCATGCATATTAAAGCGACAATAAATTTAAAGAACGTGAAATGAATAATAACAATTGCAACATAGGGAAATCTTACCAACATTTGCACCTCAAAATCTCGTAGAGTTAGAGACCCAATTTGATCCGGTGGGTTTGCTGGTTCGCTCACATCCGTGTCACCAAGATTAGACCGGATATTCTGAAAAGCACAGTAACCATGGTAACAGTACTACACGAAACACACAACGTTTGCTGCCGTTTTCTTTTTACAATTCAACAACTCTCTATGCGACAGAATCACGTGTATATATATTTTTTCCGTTAACTTTGTTAGTCGACACATTATTTCAGGCCGTTGTGTAATGACAAAATATGCGTGTAATTTTAAGCCATAAAGCAATTATGAGATGGGGGAGCGGGATACGATTGCTAGTCGCTGGTCATGCGGTTCGCAAGTATTATTCTGAGTATAAGTAGTCATTATTTCTTAAAATAGTCCAATTATCACAATGATTTTATCCTTACAGTTCGATAATTACAGAAAAGGGCTTCACTAGTTACATATTTCTTTATAGTGCACTAAACAAGAAAAATGGCTTTACTCTGCGATATACAAAACTGGGACATTTTGTCCTAGCCGTAATTGACTAGAGGTCCTCTTCTTTCCTTCAGGATCATGAAAATATTGGGGGCGGGGGAGGCAAACATATCTTTTGCCCCGTAATCATTTTGAAAACTTAAAAAAAAATAAATAACGTAATGCAAGAATACATTTTAAAGAGTAGTACAAATGCACGACACGTACAAGACTATTACACTGAATAAAAAATGCTACTTACACACATCACAATTTTCACTTCGCGCACCAAATTTTATATAACAATTTGCCCGCAGAGTGCGCCAAAAAAGTTGACATTTGTCCTATTTTTGCCCCCCCCCCCCATCCGAAAAATGGATTGACGCCCCTGAAGGATAGCACAATCTTTTTGGTATTTTACTACCAACCGTTATAGACGGTGGTGAGCTTAGAAGTGACCAGATAACATTATTTTTTTTTCACCAATATATGACACTGAACACTGACACATTTATCTTTGTCAAAAAAAAACCACCAAAACATTTTGAGTAGAGGAAGCAATCATAGGGAAGGACACGGGGAAGTTATCATCTCCCCGGGGGTGGGGGCAGTGTCATTACAAGGTGTACACCATGCGCGTGTATGGACTTTCAAAATGGACCTAAAAACAAGGTAATATGTATCTGACCGATCTCAGAATACCCAAAACAAGTATACAGGTCTAAAAAGATACTATTTTAAAGTAACATTCTGTTAAAAGTATCCCCCTGATTTTGGCGATTTTGATACCTTTTTCAATGTACGCGAGTACATCGCCCGACCGTGAAAAACAACCCTTTTTACTCGTTTTTCACATACGCATGGTGCACACCTTGTAATGACACTGCCCCACCCCCGGGGAATCACCTAATAGTTCAATATTATAGACGCATCATCAAAACATCTTGATATATTCTGGGGAGCTGGTTTCAAAAAAAGTAGAACAGAACACAGGGTTGCTTGTAACGACAATAAGAGAAATAAGGGGGAGGTCCATTTTACCCAGTGAATACATTCGGCCATATTCTCCCCTACCTGTAAGGGTGGTTTCTGTAACCGACGATAATAATATTACTATCATAAACAAAATAATGAATACCATACCTCTAACTGAGCAATGACGTCGTCAATTTGTCGATCGGATAGTTGTGAAATACAACTTGGAACTAAAATTCCCATCACAATGAAATTAAGCCACTGACGTTGCAACATCCTGGCTGACGCTCTTCTTGACTTGCTTGTTGAAATGAGATGACTTCTTTTCGGCAAATGACACGTCGTATAAATCGAAATGGACTTCTTATACATGTAGCTCCCACGCGCCTTGTTACTTGACAAAATCAAGAAATGTGCACTCGACCTAACCTGAGATTGAAATGTATGTCAATTTAATTGTAATGTTGTCAGTTAAAAACTGTTTTGTTGGGATTTTCCTCTGTTTGATTGTTTTCTTGAAGAACTGGGATAGAGTATTTGTATCTTCTAAGAAAGCAGAGAAATTGACGAATTGAAGGATCTATTTGACGTGCTCATGAACACGGCCGTGGATCGGAGTTTGACTGCCACAAGGTCACTGTGATGGCGCCCTTTTGCACTGACTGAGAGCACAGACGAAATTACGTCTGTGACTGAGAGAACGATGTTCAAAAATCATACCTCAACGACAATGATATTATTGAATTATGGAATATATATATTATGGAATTGTTTTTCATCCTTTGATATCGGTTTCCACCTCGTGTAAATAATACGTGTGTTTAGAGGTGATTTCTCAAAAACAATTATTTGCACTTCTATTCCACTATGTTGTCTTAGGAACGTTTCAAGGCTATATAATCAGATAGAATTTTCCTTTCCTCGTCGTCTTTCACAGTAGCTGCTAAGAAGGGGTGGTCTATGGTCCTTTCCTATCCACCAACACCGATCATGAACAGTCAAGTGGCATATCGAGCAAAATCATAAGGTGGGTCATAAACGTATATATATTTTCCCATGATTATTTGTAATTGTTATACTACAGTAATATCGGACGCGGATTCAGAGGGGAGCCCCCGGGGGAGCCGAGCGGGCCTATACCCCCCCCCCCCACAAAAAACAGAGAAGGAAAAGATGGGAAAGGGAAAGAGGAATGAAACGGAAAGAAAGAAGAGTAAGAATAAAAGAAAAGGGGAAAGAGAAGGTTATGGGGCGAAAGGAGGGCCTTACCTCCCAGGATGTCTGACCCCCCCCCCCTCAGCTAAAACGGAAAAAACGGAGAGAGAAGAAGTAAAGGGGAAGAATAAAAGAAAAGAAGAGAGAAAGGGAACAATAAAAGAGGAAGAAGAAAAAGGGGGGATATTTGGCCGTATGCATAAAAAGTAGCAAATGCTTATAAGGAATTGCTTCAAGCACCAGCAATTGGTTGTCAAGAAAAATCAAGCTCATGCAATTGCTTAAATATGTTTGCATAATCTTTTGCTTACCGTGAAATCCGAGTGCACTGCGATAAGCAAATACCTGCAAACAAAAGTTATTGCTTACAGGCAGAATTATTTGCTTACAGGTGAAAGAAATTGCTTAAAAACGTAATTACTATGCATAAAGAGAACCTTTTCCTTGTTCTGACAAGAATTTGCTTTTTTTTAAGCTCCTTCATACCAGCTTGAGCGCTTTTGCTTAATTACGACATTCGAGTTTAAAACATGTCCATGCTTGTATTTAGACCAAACCAAAGCTGCACAAAAGGAGACTCAAGAAATACTTATTTCTGGTATATCAAGAAAAAATTGGGGGAAATATTTCAGGAAGGGGTGAAAGATTTAACTCAATCTTGGAGGAACGTTGCGTCTTTCAAAATGCATTTATGTACGTTGACCGCGAGTTGTGAAGATGAGAGGCTTCTTCCCACACGTATTCGACTCGTGCGGATCTGGCCTTTGTTGGTGTTAGCACCAGCGTGACATTGCTATTGTATGGTTGTGGAGACCTTTAGGAATTGCTCACAAATGGCAAGCAAACGGTTTTAACACAAGCAAAATGTTATGCATACGAAAAAAAGCAATTGCTTGAAATCCATCTTTGGCTTGAAGGATGTTAGCAAGTGTTTTTTTTTATGTATACGGTCTATTACTTTCATGGGAACACAAAGGCGGCTTTCGTATAATCTATTAAAATATTACGCGTGAGAAAGGAAGCATTTCCTGTCATGGGAGTTACGAAAGATTACTTCACTATAATGTATACATATTTATGGATGTTTCTTTCCGTGACCATCGAGGAAAGATTCTACTAATTATTTCTAGAGTCCATGATGGTTGGAAATCAAATTGCATATACATGTACTTGTTTTTGGTATACCGGCAAACCTACAAACCTATCAGGCTGTCAAGAACAACCTTTGTTTCAAAATGTTTATGCATGAATTTTATTCTTGTATATTTTTTCTTTTTGTGAGGCGATCTATTTCAGGAAGAATTTAGAACAGAATGAATAACAATACTCATACATGCACACACACACACACACACACACACACACACACACACACACACACACACACACACACACACACACACACACACACACACACACACACACACACACACACACACACACACACACACACACACACACACACACTACACACACACACACACACACACACACACACACACACACACACACACACACACACACACACACACACACACACACACACACACACACACACACACACACACACACACACACACACACACACACACACACACACACTACACACACACACACACACACACACACACACACACACACACACACACAAAGATAAATTTGACATGATACATGTGTACAAGAATGTATTTGTGATCCTGTAAACGTGTAGAAAATACACGTTAAACCACACTCCTACCTTGTACATGCCCATACCACATTAACTTTTCGCTTATTTAGTCACTATAAACTACCCCGTATTAATCTAGGTACCAGCAGTAAACCTGGAAATCATTTGAGGATATGCCAGTCCATTTTACATACATGCTACAATATCTTCGCTCCAACGAATGCCAATCAAATACGAGGAAGTATATTTTAGTCCTATTATGCAAATTGTGATAAAACAGTAATGGACATTGAAAACATTTTCGATATTTCACGTGTTTGTGCATAAGGTGCGATACACGTTTGAAGTTAATACTACTATAAAAATGATAATGATCATGGATATTTGTAAAGTACACGTTGTCATAAAGTGGCGTGGCACTTCTTGTGTATGATGATAAAGAACACCATTCACTGCTTTCTTCAAAACAAGATCTTATTTGAAGAAAGCAGTGGATGCTGTTCATTATCATCATACACAAGGAATGCCACGCCACTTTGCGACAAAGTGTACTGTACAAATAATAACAATACAAGGGATTTGTAATGCACCAAATCCACTCTGTAGAGAGTTCTAGGTGCGGTGTTGAAAAGAAGGAACAAGTAAGGGACTATAAATACAAACGACTGTAGAATAGGCGTTGGCCGGGAGGGGTCAAATGGGTGCACGTGCACCGCCCCCCCCCCCGCCAGAGCCATAGAAGTTCCACCCTAATAGCAAAGAAAAAAAAAGAAAAAAAAAATACAAGAACAAAACAAACAAATAAAAGCAAAAACATCAAGGTGTAGGCTGGGGGTGCACCGGGTGCTCGCTGCACCCCCCCCCCCCCCCCGCTGAGGCAGAGGAGTTCTGCCCCTGGCAAGCAAAAAGAAATTTGCACCACATTTTCTGCTTTCAACGCCTGATTTTTCTCAACTTTAGTTCCACCTCCCTAAGATGTGCACCTCCCCGTTCCACCTCCCCAAGATGTGCACCTCCCCATGCTCAAACCAGCCTACGCCCTTGGAATCAATACGAAGCATTGGACAAATCAGTTTTAGACTGCTTTTAAATGAATCCAGAGAGTTGCTACTTGTCATAACTACAGGTACGTTATTCCAGAAAATAGGAGCAGCGTGGGCAAAAGCTTGTCCCCAAGCTTTTGCAGATTTTGGAATAACAGGGAAATCAGAGTTGAATAAACATAAAGATCCGACGGGAGTGTATTTACGAAATAAACTTACATTATAATAAGGAACAGAATATTGACACAATAGAAAACAAGAAGTAAATTTTTGAGAAATTATAAAGGTAATCAGCGTTTAATACTGAAAATTATTGCTCTGACTATTCAAACCATCTAGATGTTGCTGATATAAATGTAAACTTCTCCTTGTCCAAATAGAGTTTCCTTCAAATCATACAGCTTACACAAATCTCTGGTTACAGTCGTGTACGTCAGTTGATCTGATATGTATTCAAATCGTGTGATTTACAGATCCTTTCAAATTTTAAATGAAACACCTTTGCAATAAAAACAAAACAAACGACACAAACATATTCTTTCTTCACATAGTTTGTTTCTTGTAAGTTTCACGGAAATGGTCGCAAAGACAATTACTGATGAACAAATAACAAATACATGTTACTCGAAAAGATAGAAATACCGTAAACTATAATTCTTTTCCATATACCCCATGATGAAGGACATGACAGAAATTTATCGAATTCGTTTACTAAAAGTTTTTCTTTATGGAGGATAGCTTCGTATGTTGTTTCCCAATGCAGTCATCTGCAAAGAGAAAGAAAGAAGGTGGACGGGTGGGGGTGATACAGGATACACCAACTTCAGAAAATGTGAACTTAACAGAATATGAATATAAATTTAAACTTTCACTCATTGCATTTTACTGGCGTGAATCCCGGGAGATCGGGGGGGGGGATATATCTCCCACTTTTCGAGGAGGGGGATCGCCTGTACAATCATCCCCCCACGTTTCAAGAATTGTTGAATATTTTTTTATTACTTAATCATTGATAAAATTGCTATACAGTGAGGATTTCTCCCGAAATGCCTTTAAAAGGCTTAATTTTAAATATAAAAAAACCTTTAAGAGCTCCCTCGCTTGCACTCTCCCTTAATAATTTTAACATTTCGGCCCCAGAAAATTCCTGCGAATGGCCTAGGTTTAAAGGTAGTCTCCACTGCATGATAGTATTTTTTTGTAATCAATCATTTTGGACTTTTAAAATATATTTATTCAAAACGTTGGTTTTAGAATGTAATATTATACTGGCAGACAGAGACCAGTAATCTCAACTGCCCGAATTAAAGTACACTGTCATAAATTGGGTGGAGGGGGATTGGGGGATATATCCCACCACTTTTCAGGAAGGGGCGATGATTTGTACAAATATACGCCCACTTTTCAATTACAAAAAATAGTTTTGTGTTTATTCAATTATTAATAACATTTATAAACTTTTAAAATGCTAAAGATATTGTTATCTAAATATCCTGATGTCTCCGATTTTAATCAACATATATCGTGATTTTTTTTTGCTCAGAATTTTAAAAACTCTTTAATTTGTTTGATGATTATTCAGAATTGTGTGCTGTGTGTGTGTGAGTGGGGGGGGGGGATAGTGTTCCCAGTATTCCAGGAATTTGGGTATCCACATACCCTTTTTACTTCTCATAAAATCCCTAAAAATGTTTCCTTTCTACATTTTTTCCTTTTTGCCACTTGCGCTTTTGAATCATTTGCATCAAAATAATCCCTTACAATGAGTGTCCCTTTTTATTTCCATAATGCTTTCTTTTCAGATGAAAACATTTGACACATTTTCCACCTCTGATAAGCCTCACATGTGACAATGACCTTTTTTCACATTTTAGAGGCACCCGTTCTAATTTAACTGCTGCTACCGCCGTTTGGTTCTTAAAATGCCCCCTTTTCCTCTGCAAAACTTAATGGTATGGTATTTACTGCTTTTTTATCACAAGAAAAGATCGAGAAATACATTACGTGTAAGGTATAAAATGTAATCATAATAAAAGCTATATGCCAATGTTTACAGATAGTGGTATATTTTGCACGTTGTGGGTGTCCCCTTTTTAAGAAATAGCCCTTGATTTGGGGGTGTACCCAAAATTTGTAAATTTCATCGATCATTCCCCACTCCTCGGACCCGATTTATGCCCATGGTTGTTTTCCCTTGTTTATATGTGTGTGTGTGGGGTGGGGGGGGGGGTGGGGATGTGTGGGTGTGGGCATGTGAATGGGTATGTGTGTTTGTATGTGATTGTGTGTGTGCGTGTGTGTTCTTAAGTCTGTATGTCTGTGTTTGTGTGTGTTTGTGTGTGTATACGTGTGTGTGTGTGTGTGTGTGTGTGTGTGTGTGTGTGTTGGTACGTACGTGCGCGCGCGCGCGTGTGTAAAGCAGGAAACCAACTTCAGAAGATGTGAACTTAGCAAAATAATATCTAAGTTCCAACTTCCATTGTATTGGC